>JACCGJ010019361.1:15350-28592 GCA_013407085.1 Atriophallophorus winterbourni | reverse complement strand
TATGGTATATGGTATGAAAGCACAAGCCTGATACAGGCAACGTGCCGCACTGTCAGAGACTGCACGTGGGCTAAGATACTGTCAGGTTGCCCAGGCCTAGACAGATATGAGGAAGAAAAGAGAATAGGAAATGGGTAGGGACAGTGCGATCAGAAGCCGCATGCCTTGGATAAGTGGTAAATGAGAGTTGAACTTGTAAGCCACTGTTGGATAAAGCTAGCACGACCAACCTGCTCAATCACGTGTCCATGCGGTGTCCGGTCACTTAATCGCCGACACTTAAGCCCTAGACACTAAATCACCGGACATGTAACCTCCAAGACACTTCATCCCCAGCCACTTAATGATCAGTTTGATAACTTCTGATTTTAAGAAGGTCAATCTTTCCGTAGTTGAGTATCGCTGAATTGCTCGTGATGTCATACCATGCAACGAAAAATAAGCGAATTAGGGATGAAAGCAGATAATTAGGCAGACGATGATTTACGCCTTATGATTGTGCTGTTGAATGATGCATCACAGTCACTCTTGTCCTGCCAACATCCCACCATGTGGACATTTCTTAACTGTTTGCGAAAGGATTGCCGACAGCATACGGTCTCAGTTCTTCAGTTGATATCAAACAGAAGAAGTATGCTGAGATATGCGGATTCTTCAGAAGTTATCAAACTGACTGACTGAAGATTAGGTGACTGGGGATGAAGTGACTTGAGGGTTAAATGTCTGACGATTAAGTGTCTGTAAACCGTCTACACACATGTAGATGGGGTCAAACATTTGAGTTTGAAACCAGGAAACAGCATGAAAGCAGTCATGGCGTGTGTGTGATACATGCAAATAAGGATTTGCTAAAAACAATTACACTTTGTTTACCTTTATAATTTATCAACTATAGAACGAAGGAGAAACACGACGACAAGAATATGCACAAGTAAAAAAACACGAAAAATCGATAAAGCAATTTAGACACGTAGATTCCAAAGATGTGAAACTTTGATGGGTGCTTCGGAATAATGGAAGCAAATTTTAAGATAATGTTACAGCGTGTATCGCCTGGAAACGGATGGGGTGTTAAAACAAGTGAGAGGAGAGGAGAGTTTTCGTTTAAGCCAACAAAGCAGATTCATCGGAGAAGTGCAATGATTACAAAACTTCAATGAGAGATTTCTTGAGTACGAGATTTCTTGAGTAGAAATGGTTACGTATCATGTGCGGAATGTCTAGAAAGATACCAATAAAGTAGACCTTAAATATTTGACTTTAATTTGAGGTCAATAGATACCGCTTAAACTAGGGCTAGCAAAAAACCGATTTTATTCGACTCTCATTTATATAAATAAACGGGTTATCAATTTTTTAAGAATATAAATTCAAAGGAGACACAAATACAAGGTAATTCAAGTTTTTAATGGTTTAAAAAGCAACAAGCTTGGCAACAACCATAGGATGGTAATAATTGAAATGCAAGTGTATAAACAAGATAAGGAATTAGATTAAGCAGCATATAAGTGTTCGGGAAACGAATAATTCAATAAAAATTCGTCTAATTTTGTTTTAAATTTATACAAGCTTGTGGAGTGAGCAACGGTAGAACGTAGACTGCTCCAAGTAAAACAGACAAGGACAGAATAAAAATACCATCTATAGTTCAGGTGGGAATGGGGTACTACCAGCACATATTCATCGGTCCAATAATTTCTCGTATTGTATACAAGTACTATGAATTGTCACAAAAAATCTTAATCTTTTACCATTTAAATCAACATTTTGAACTTGCTAGATAATCCACATCTTTTAAGAAACACAATGCATTGAGCGTTTTACCAGACAGACTTGTTTTTAATGTATTGTGGTGCTCACATTCCCATCCCTTACACACCATTACCGGTTTCTGGCTGTTTTCCATCATCAGGTGGAGACAGTAAGTTTAGGTTCAGTGAGCCTTGAAACAGTGGAAAAGCGGTAAACAAAGTTAAACTTGTATGCCACTGTTGAATAATTCCGTTATTGAAAAAAGCTCTTTCTGACAGGATGCTAATCACTTTGATTGTAAGCACTGCTCTATAAATTTTCTCAAGGCTTTTTCCCTAGCTTAAACCTCAGGTTTGAACTGAAAAAGTGATAATAACATTCACCAACACACTAAAATTCAGATGGCAGCTTTAAGACAAAGTAACTCGTCAGACAAACTCGACGTGCATATACACCTGCTTCTGTGGTGCGGATACATTGGCCGTACGAGGCAAAACTGGAAAAGCAAATGAGTGGATGAAGAATAGTTGTTCTACGAAGGTGAATAGTTCAATTCAAGCCCAACTGATTGACACGGACCAGCGACTGAGGATGCGTTCTCAGTCGTTCCCCACAACTGTGATGATACCTCTCAAAATTATTGGATCAACCTTGTGCATTCAGAAACGAATAGTTCGTGATGTATTGTCTTGCGCAACAAGGTATGAAAGCAAAGCTTAATGCAGACAAAGTGCCGTACAGGCAGAGACTGCATGTGGGCTAAGATACTGTCAGGTTGCCCAGGCGTAGACAGATATGACCACAGGTAGTGAGCTGCATGCTCAAACAGGCTGGAGTCTCACTACCATTTCCTGTTCTATTTTCTTCTCATATCTTACCCAACATCTACATCGACCGAGCCAGTTTACGTAGAATCACGTGACATTGATATCTCGTTTGTTTGAAATTGATAAGATAAATTTTTGTGGAGCTTTGGTGTGAAATACCGAAGGAGATGTTCTTCGTTCTAATAGTGAACGCCCTTTTATGTGGGGGTCATACGTGAAGATATCGTGTATTGACAGAGTAAACAATGCAACCGTGCTTTCTACAGATTGTATACAGAACATATTCACCATACTACGAAAACGCCGCCTACGCTGGCTGGGTCAGGTGAACAGAATTGGAAGTGGTCGTATTCCAAAAGATCTCCTATGGGGAGTTGAGATCAGGATATCGACCATTGGACAGACTGAGCATGCGCAACGGAGATTCACCAAAATCGTCAAAGGGCTTAGTTCGATGAACTATGAAAATCGCCTGAAGTCACTTAATTTGTTCCCCACGAGTTACCGCCGCATTCGAGGGGATCTGATTTTGGTTTTCCTGATTCTCAAGAATGCCAAACACCCGTGCTTCAGACTGCTTTCGATGGCCCCTAGTTCCGGAACCCGGGGACATGTCTTAAAGCTTGCCCATCTACCAAGTCGGTTAAACTGCCGAAAGTTCTTTTTCTCAGTCCGCACTCCTTCTGCCTGGAATGATCTACCGTCTTTTATTGTAACCTCTCCTTTCCTTGCTATTTTTAAAGAACGCCTTGACTCTTACCTATATCTTTCTCAGAAAATTTGAATTTAACTTCGCACATTTCTTTTTGTTCCCGATGCTGCACCCATTTTCTCTTTTCCAGACCTACATACGAATTGACGCCAATCCATCCTCCCCTGTATTGACTACCCTGTGCTTCCTCTGACCCCACCATTTACGGAACTTTGGTAACCGAAACCCAATTTCATGGACTCCACCCGACCCCTTGTGCTGACTATCCTGTGGTTCTATTTTAAGCTCTTAGCTTCTTGTACCAAAATATACAATTGACTATTGAAAGCTCCTGACCTCACAAGTTGGGGAAAAAGGCTCCTGACCGCAGAATTTGGAGGCCATCTGCGACGAATTGTAATAAACCGCAGGTCACATGGGTAGATCACGCGGGCAGCATGCAAATACCTCCTATCGCTATGACCTTTAGGGAAGATATTACTACTCCGAAACTGGATATCATAGTCACGTGGAGAAGGTCAACCACACAAAACATGGACACAGAAACGAGTACTCAACACGCACACACTTACCTGAAAATCGAATGTTTCATCACAGTTGAACACCAACACAAATCGACCCAGCTGCGTTCCCAACGCCTTGACGGATTCTGTTTTACCGGTCCCTGCAGGCCCGAACGGAGAACCTCCGAGACGACCTTCGAGCGCCTGGGTCAGCGTGAGATAGCACCGATCCGTAAGTGGCGTTTGTACCAGACGATCGATCACGCCCAAATACTCAAAACCGTATTTGAATTTTGTATTTGCCATTTGAATGGAAACCTGGTGCAGTGGATCGGATTGTTTCGGATCGAAATAAAATCGCATCTGACTGAGCCAATCAAACGAGCGTGGAGAGCAAACGCGGTTTCGCAACAAGACGCGGATAACATCCCGTTGGTGCACGTGTTCAATGATCAAATGCTCCAATTTTTGGCGACGAACGGGAGGTTGCTCGTATAGGACCGAGTCCGCAAGCACGTTTAACATCTTGTCCACCGCCTCAAGACATTTGTGCAACGGACTATCGGACTCGGGGAAGGGTTTTCCATCCATGCTGGTCAGTGCACTGTCCACCGCCTCAGACCAAATCACCTGTGACGCTAACACGATCAGCTGATCTTGATATTTGTCCAGCCAAGCGATGAACCCGGTCTTCTCTAAATCACCAGAGGACTTGAGTTTCTAAAACGTTCATGACAAAACGTAGTGTATAGAAAGGAGCAAAGAAAATGTTCGAGGGGTCAAGCAAGCAAGAGTAGAAAGCTGACAATGAAGCGCAAAGCAATCGCGAGCCTGTCAACAACGTGGAACAAATGGGAAATGATGACATGCCACATGAAGCCATTTTACAAAGACCACAGGGTCGTGGCGAGTCAATAGACGGACAGCGAATTATCAGAAACAAAGACAACAGTACGTCGGTAGCAAATACCGGGTACTTAACTGTCATGCAATCGTGACAAGACAACATTCTAAAGTGAAGGAGAATAGTGAGACTTAAACAATTATTGAACTGGTTGAGGATTAAAAAGAGACACATTGAGCCTATACCTTGAATCTTTGGTTAGATATTAGTGGTGTTTTCTGACGACTGCGTTCTAGCGACACCTTCGTCTTTCGAACCACCTCCTCTCTAGTCTGCTACAAATCAAACACGCATTAAACCAAGCGTTGTGAACGGGTGGAGCGACATCAGTATGACAGATTCCTTGCGGCTTTCACTATCACGCAGCATAACAAGCTTTCATAAACCACTTGACATGCCAACACACAAGATTCATCAAACACTCCAAGATGTCTACAAGACCGCCAGTGATTACGGCTTTGAGCCATATCAATAGTCAAACAAAAGGAAAATGTTGATTTAACCATGTACATTGACACGGCGATTTGTGATATTGGATAGGAGGACGCATATTCCGTCATGCGTGCAACAGCTATGCCTCAAAGGTTCTTTAACCAACCACGCCCTTGCGTCAGTTGTGTTGCGCCAAGCGAAGGAACAAGTGACATCGGGACTTGAAACTAAGGTACCGTTTCATGATTGATGCTTACATAACACATATCCCAATATGGATTCTCTGTATTCTCTATTTCTCATATCTGTCTAGGCCTGGGCAACCTGACAGTATCTTAGCCCACGTGCAGTCTCTGACTGTGCGGCACTTTGCCTGGATCAGGCCTGTGATTTCATACCGTACCATGCCAATATGGATGATCATTAGAGGCTTTCAAAAATCGGTACCTTGAGCGTTATATATATAACAACTGAGTATCTGACACTGCAGTTAGCAAGTGACTACCTCCGCTCGATAACCATGAAGACATCAGACAAAATAAGTGGTGTTGAATCTAGGCATAATTACCGACAACACATTAAACCAGCTCTACATTGTGATTTAACCATGCCCTATTTATATGTATAATGTATGAAAGCACAAGCCTGATCCAGGCAAAGTGCCGCACAGTCAGAGACTGCAGGTGGGCTACCATACTGTCAGGTTGCACAGGCCTAGACAGATATGAGAAGGAAAGTACAAGTGGAAACGGTAGTGAGACTACAGCGAGTTTCAGCATGCAGCTTACTACCGTTGGCCAATCAATTTAGCACGATGTTAGCCGCACAGCACATAAATGCTGCACGATTGCACGATTTAGGAGAGAATCAGCCTTTCGCATCTTGTGCACGACCGCAAACCTGTCCGTGATTGACGGGGATACTTGCTAGATATCTATTGATGAACAGTTCAACGAATTTCTTGTTGATTCCATAAACTCCAAACAGCACATTCAGCATATCGTAACAAGTCATTAAAAACGTTCATGTTAAACGACAAACCCAAACGGAACACAATGCTACTCGGGGAATGGGGTACAGCAAGCGGGGTACAACAACAAACTAGAACACGAAAGTTGGCAAGCACGGTGGAGCGGCAAAAAGACAACTTACTTCACTGTTGACTCCGTACAAAATCTCGGTCCACTATAGAGTAACCAAGCATGGATAAATGCGTCTCCGATTTCGGAGAATAATAAAAAGCGAGAGCACGAAGCCATTTGGAAACAGTGGAACAATACCCTAGGTTGTAGCGATAATAATGCGGTTTTTGTCAAATAAAAGGCATCCTTTGACAAAGGCCTGGGATCTTAGGAACAAAATATGTCTTTACTAAGCAGCGATCTGCCATATAATACTTTGTAGATGTGAGTCGTGACCACTGAGGTCACAGTACAGACGATCTTTAAAAATGTTCGTCCATTGATGCATTAGGATAATCTTAGACGTCCAAAATACTGACCGGGGTTTCTAACGTTCGCCGTTTACATTCAGTGGCGAAGATTGCCGTGATTTCGCCTAGTCATCCGAAAGACAGACTCAGCGCTCACTAAACCTATCCTCGACCCTAAACCCACTCGTCATCAGCGAAGGTGTCCATATAGTAAGGTGAAACCTGGCTGGAGACTGTGGAGGATACCGATGCCTTTGGACTAAGTACCACGTATGGCTGGGAACGTGAGTGAATAACAATCTGCAACGATCACGCCTCCGATGGGATGGGCTAACACGATTCTTACTTACTTTTACTTTCGTGCATCTATCTCCTCCTGGAAAATGAGTCGGCTTAAATGAATATTCTTGGGAATTTGGGTGGAAAGCGGCGTCCTCAGCACCATCAGGCGTTTGTTCGAGTAAGCCTTTGCACAACCAAGTGCGACCTGCAAGGCAGCAGGGAGTTGCCAGAAAGAGGTGGTGTGTACCAACTAACCGTCTACCAGACTGTGCTCCACGTTTTTCCTCAGGGGTTTCTCCCGAAGCCTTTCCCGCGATCGGGTATCCCGCAAGGAGGTTTAAAATCAGGGTGTTCCTTCTCTTAGCTAAAAAGCCCTCCAAGGCTAACGAGCTTCATCTGCCCGAAGCAAACTGGTTTTCAGGCGACAGTCACTCGCCCTCGCCTCTTCTCCTGTTGGTAGAAGCAGTTTCGCCGGGTTCGGGGAGCCACTCATGCAGGCCAGACATCAGCCGGACAAAAGCAAGTAATGATTCACAGGAATTACAAATGCAAGAAACCCGAGGATCAGTAAACGTGTGCTCGTTACAGACCAAGCAATGCACATCATATTTGATTAAGCTAAGGGTTTGCGGTCCGACAGAACTCTGGTCACCTACCAACTAGCTTTTAAATCATCTAAATCAAAAAGCGATCGCGAGGAGATTTTCACCATCCACGACGATTTAAAAATTTAAACCATAAACCACCGAGATAGCACCATTCACAAATGAACAAGCGAAACACTTACTTGTAGTTCTTGAATCGCTTTCGCCAGATACGTTGCAAGCGAGAAGCGCATCTCTCGCTCGATCAACGTAAGCCAATCGTTAATGATGGGGTTGTCCTTGATCGAGACGGGTTTGGTAAACAATACTTCCTCCCCTTCCTTGGAGCACAATCCCAACACCTGAGTGTCATCCTCGTTCAATTTGATGGAATGCACCCCGGCAAACATCTTTTTAAAGTGTTTTTGCAATCGCGGTACGTTTTTACTGTTGCCGATAATTTCCAACAAGTCCTCGTCACCAACAAAGTAGAACCTGGAGGGGACATTTCGGTTATTAGTCATCATAAAGTTATGTCGGTAGCAATTATTGAGTGTTCAATTGTCATACAACGATAACAAAAAATCTTAAAAGTAGTGAAAGAGGCGGAATATACAGAAGAGTATATGGTATGGTATGTATGAAAGCACAAGCCTGATCCAGGAAAAGTGCAGCACAGTCAGAGACTGCACGTGGGCTAAGATACTTTCAGGTTGCCCAGGCCTAGACAGATATGAGGAAGAAAAAAGTACAGGAAAAGATAGTGAGACTCAAGCCTGTTTCAGCATGCTGCAAACTACATCTGGCCAATCAATTAAGCACGGTGTTAGCCGCATAGCACAAAGTACAGCACGATTGCACTTCCATGCAGAAGCACTAACAAACTGGGCAACCTGACAGTATCTTAGCCCACGTGTAGTCTGTGACTGTTCGGCACTGTGCCTGGATCAGGCTTGTGCTTTCATACATACATACATACATACTAACAAACTGGGATGAGGTGCATACACCTCGTAACGAATCAAGTTCCGTGAACAGACAGAGCAACATGACCACGGCAGCTACCATGCGGATTTCACTGTCATGCTTCAGAACAAGCAATCCCGACCACCAAACATGAAAACCTACAAAATTAATCAGATTCAATACACTAGAAAGAGCTGACATAAAATTACGTAGATCCGTAGAATACATTTATATCTTGACAACTTCTGAGGAAATCAACATAAAAAAACTAAATCACCTCGGAAACGATGCTCTTTGTCGTTCCAAATATTCTCCAAGAGAACGTTGAATCTTTGTCAACAGGTCGGCGAAACGTTCTAGCTGACGATCCACCATCGAGATGTTCAAAACATCCATCACCAAAGGCGACTTGGAGACCTTTTTCATGAGTCCCAGGAATTCGGTGCTGACACTTTGGAAGCGTTGCGACTCCTGGGGAAGTAGGATCTTGATGTCGGCGGAACCGGCGAATATCCCGTCCAGATAAACCCATCGGCGTTGAACATCGATCCAAATGTCGAACAACGCGTTGATGCGATTCAAACGGTCCTCCCAGGCCAGGGCTTCTTCTTCAAATTGCTGAAAGATCAAGTGTGTGTGTGTGTCAAGCCCAAAATAGCGCATGGAAGGAAAATGTGCTGAAAAGACAAACCTTGAAGTAGGGAGAAAGCTTCATTGCGGTGAGACTGTTTATCCGCTCCTTCACTTTGGTGAACAAGTCATCCCAACCTCGAATCAAGCGACACTTATTCTGATACCCGACCAAGTCCAGCGTGTAGTTCTTCCATTCCTCGGTAACTTGACGAAGAAACTCCTCCAACGCCTTCTCACCCTGTGCGACCAGCAAAATCTCCTTGATAACCGCGTCGTTTTTCTGTAAATCAATATCCCACACGTTGCCCAACGTGAGCTCGGACATGGACCAATCGACATTTAATTTTTTCATCAAAGATTTCCAGTGGCGATCCTTCAGCGCTTCCGATTTCAATTCCACCACCAACACGTTGACCTTGGTGTAGCTTTGTAACGTGCGCTTGATGTGCTCGTAGGAAGCGTACTGCCGCAACCGAGAAGGCAGTTCTTTGATTTGCGTAGACATCTCGTCCAGTTGTTGTCGTAGTTTCCTTGGCTGAACCGACTGCCAAGGTGTTTCCTTGAGCGATTCAATCTGCTCCCATATCTTTGACAATTCAATCCAAACATTTTTCAAATCCTAAAAGAAAAGAAAACAAGAGTATTTAGTGAACGAGGTACCAAGTGGGGAGACTGTCATAAAAGCGGGGATATCACAAATTTCAGGTCAAATGATTGACTGAAGCTATCCGGAAGTCACAGCTTCAAATTAAAGTACTACGATATCACAGACTCGGGCTGAGGAAAAGTGCCGTACAATAAGGGCTAAGATATTGCCAAGTTTCCAAGGCCTAGATAGATATAAGGGAAATCGACCATGAAAGTCGAGCTCAGTAGGTGTGTATGCATATGTATGAAAGCACAAGCCTGATAAGGCAAGTGCCGGAAATGGGCTAAGAACTGTAGGTTGCCCAGGCCTAGAAGATATGAGAAGGACAGTAGAAGCGGAAATGTAGTGGGGGTGAACGTCGGCTTACCGACATCAATGGAAATCAAACATGGAATGCCAGTCCGGTTGCAAATGCAACCACTAGCACCGCTGAACAATGACGATAACAGTAATGGACACAGTGCAACATACCTGAAGCTCTTCAAACGCAACCTGGACACGCTGCTCGGTAGGCGACGCTAAGGTGGAATCAGTTAATTCTAAAGCTTCTTTGGCTCGTTGAATGTTTTCTCGTTCTTCACGTAGTTTGTTAAACTTGGTCTCCAAAACGGTGAGAGATTTGACCGCATCTTCTGGCTTCATGCCACCATCCACGGGCTTTTCTTTTTCCCAAGAGGTCAACAGTTCGCTGGTCTTGCTCTCGACCACTTTATCCTCGGCAACCACTTTCATTTGCAGACTGGCGACCTGAAACAAAAGAAAACAACGGGACCAGATAACATATGTATGATGTATGAAAGCACAAGCCAGGCAAAGTGTCGCACAGTGATAGACTGCACATGGGCTAAGATACTGTCAGACTGCCCAGGCTAGATAACATACACATGCACACAGTTACGAATGGGTTCAAGTATAACGCAAATACCTGAGTACTGATACTGGTCTCTTTCCGACGAAGGATCTCTTGGAACGCACTCCATTCGCCTTGGATGTTGTCGGAATCGAGCCAGTCCGAGGGGAATTGGAAGCGGTCGCGGTAGAGAATATTTTGCCCGGTCCGATACAATTCCACTTGTTTCTCCCATGCTTTCATTTTGCGCTTGACCGCTTGTGTGTACGTGATGGAATTCACAGCCTCGGCGGTGCTACCTGCCTCGATAGCTTGCTGCTCCATATCGAGTCTGGCCTGGAGGGGAGGAAAAGCGTACACAGAGCATGGGGCAAAACACGTTTGACTATGTGAGAAGATGTATACAAGTAGGAAATCCCAAGTCAGGCAAAATGTAGCACAAACATAATCATCATCATAGGGAGTACTATACAGGAAGTGTCGTAATTGCTATGCAAAAAAGAAACAACAAAAAGCCACAAAATCGGTACAAGAGTAAGGGCAGACAAACTGGGAGGAGCTATCTTAACCTGAGATGAAACTCACATTTAATCAACATTTTTGAATGAGGAGAGCAACATCAACAAAACAGCTTCTTTTCGGTTTCGACTACCATGCATCAGAAGAATTCTTCGTGGGTCAACCAGACAAGATGCAAGATTAATACATTGCAACCTTGTGTGTTGTCAATTGAAGTTGCAGGAACAGATAGTTATGACGCATTGCAGTGAAAACCGCAAGGAAGCTGTCATGATGATGGCGCTCTACTCGTTCACAGCACTTGACTGAATGAATGTTTGATTCGAGTTGGTGTAGGCGCCTTATCCCGGTGTGTTTGTACCTAATCTTCTACAGGTTTAGTATCCTTTTATGTACCACTCTTACCCGTCTATTTAAGACTTTAACCTGTCGTGGCTGTATGGCAGATAAGCACTCGATAATATTACAATTACAATTAATTAAAAGCCGGGATCCAGGCAGTGCAGCACGCAGGCCAGTATACTGCCAAGTTGCACACGCCTAAACAGATACAACAGGCACTGGCAGTGATACTTTGACGTGTATCCGCATGCAGCTCAGTACTGGTAGCAAATTAATCAATAGGGTTAAACACCCCGTACGTGCTACTAACCTCACATGTAAGACGCACGAAACCGAGAACGAAAGTAAAGGGGTTGTGATACATCTCCATGAAAACGTGTTGGATCTCCCCACTGATTTCTCTGTCTCATATATCTATCCAGATCCGGGGGCAACCTACCAGTTCAGTCGTGCAGCATTTCTGTGCTGTGCGGCTAACATCATGCAAAATTGATTGGCCAACGGTAATGAGCTGCATGCTGAAACACGCTGGAGTCTCATTGCCACTTCTATTTCTATTCCCCCCCTCATATCTGTCTAGGCCTGGGCAACTTGACAGTACCTTAGCCCACGTGCAGTCTCTAACTGTGCGGCACGTTGCCTGGATCATACCATACCATCAGTCGTCTATGAACGTACTGCATTTTGCCAGGATTCAAGTTCATCCGCTAGATAGCCTTCGTGGCTAATCATTCAAGGCTCAGGAATCGCAAGTGTTGGGCAGCGTGAGCAGCAAGATCATTAACTAGTCGAAATTTAATGGACTACATGTTTAATTACTTTGTCAGTTGCAGTATTCCATAACTTCAATAGAAAGTGGTGGTATCAAGTGATTTATACGAATATACTTGGAATCGATCGAG
This sequence comes from Atriophallophorus winterbourni, assembly GCA_013407085.1. Lineage (NCBI taxonomy): Eukaryota > Metazoa > Platyhelminthes > Trematoda > Plagiorchiida > Microphallidae > Atriophallophorus > Atriophallophorus winterbourni. The sequence continues at coordinate 16,303 of JACCGJ010019361.1, read as the reverse complement.
TTAGCTTACACATTGAGACAATTGAAAAACGCAGTGGGGTTACGTAACGTGGTGAAAATGAAGGATAAACGGAGATAGATCAATTATGGCGGTTAAAACAAGAGACAAGAGCAGAAGTAGGACAAACTGTAAGTAGTGGATGGCGTACAATTCAAGCGCATTCACAATTTTGTTCACTAACCCTTGTCTTCGGTAATCTCTGCGTGTCAATCAAAAGCGGATCTATCTGAAAGCTATCAGAACTGCTTCGATTGTGGGAGATGAGAGATGATTATCTTCCTACTGATACTGTTACTAGTGGTATCCAGAGCATCAAATCACCACGCAAATAGCAGTCACTATTGTCTAGTGAAAAGGAAGCCGTTGTAAACACGCGCACGCTTTTTAAACCAGTCTACCGCGAAATTCGAGTTATTTACATTCATACCCCAAACAAGCTGCTCACAGCCAGTCACAAACACAAGAACTCAAGACTCGCAACTATAACTGTCGATCAATAATATAAATTGTTACAGCGAGGCAGATGTAGAAAATTGAGCACTAGATCGATGGACTCGCTGTAACACCTGTCGAACACGCACAGCAACCCGAAAGAAAGATCATGCTATGAAAAATCAATAAAGCTTGTGCATAATATTAACAAATACACACACACGCGCGCGGATTGGCACAATGTAAGAGTGAAAATCGATAGTCCTATGGTCACGTAAGCAGTCTTCTTCTGCCAACGTGCAGCAACATTTTGTCGCTGAGGAAAAAAATGAACCACTTGGGGTAAAGTGGAGAATCTAGAAAAATTGGAGTATGCAACATAAAAGGGTGAACTCAGACGACAGACCTTGTCTAGGGCTAGACTAGAATTTAAGAAAGCAAAGATGAATGTGAGGATGTAGCGAGTAAATCAGTCGTGGTTCACTCAAAAATAGTGAGTCGTAGTCAAAATAGTGAAGTCA
>JACCGJ010019361.1:0-15330 GCA_013407085.1 Atriophallophorus winterbourni | reverse complement strand
GCTTCTCTATATCAACATTACTACCGAACAACTTATTTCGGATAGCATCGGTGCGTATGCAATTGTAACAGCAAACTCCTAGAATGTTTCGGAGACATCAGTTGTCAAATACCTGGGAGCTAAAAGGCTACAAAATATGTAGAAGATCAAGTATAGACACAAGAGGATGAGGCGCCTACACCTCCAAGCAAACACGCCTTCAATAAAGTGTAATGAACAAGTAGAGTGATATCAGCATTGCGGTGTCCAGTGAAAGCAGCAAGCAAGGCAAGAGTGACGCACAACATCAAGGGGGAAACGATGATATTCCGATCGCTTCAGCTTGAACCTACCTTTGAAACTTGTGTAAACAAATCCCGCATTTCGTTGCCCAAATGAGCGCCGAATTTGCTCAAGACGTCCTTGTGCCAGTTGTCATATTTCAACGACACTTTGGACTGGACTTTGCCAAACATGATCACAATCGGCCCGAATTCCTTCTGGCTCTCGGCGACATCGAAATGTTGTCGCATGCTTTTGATCTCATCCAAGAGATTCATCCAAACCTGAAACAGAATGGCGAGTGCGTAATTGGAAGATCATCATCATCATTGACAGCATTACACCGGTAACAAGTAAAAAGTGCTCAACTGACACACAAACAGTTTATAGTGGGTGGGAACTAAAAAGTTACTGAACCTATAAACGATTAGGCACAGACTCACTACGATGAGCTGCCGAGACCTAGAAGCAAACATTCATTCAAGCAAGTGTTGTGAACGAGTAGAGTGACATCAACATGACAGCTTTCACTGTCACGCAGAAGAACAATTAAGGTTCTGGACCAAAGCCTTTGGTTAAAGAGCTTTACCCACAAGTAAGTGACCTTCCTGGTATGAGTAGCTTTGCTTATGCCCGAAGAAGACAACCCAGTATAGCTCGATGGGTTATGGAGGTACACAAACCATCGCATTAAGGTCAAGGCTAGACTAGAAGATTTGGTTGTTAGTGTTGGGAAAATGGCAGTGAAAGTATTGGTGGCGATAGTCATAGTGGTATCGAAATCTACACGGGTCTTCGACCCTAAACCTGCCCGTGATTGGTGACGGCATCAAAGCAGTAAAATGAAGACCTCGTTATTGTGAAAGCATGCCTGGATCAAGACAAAGTTCCGTACACGTGGGTTGAGATAGTGTCAGGTTGACCAGGCCTAGACAGATATATAGAAATAAGAGACAGCATGCCGCATCGGCTGATTACTGGTCGCAAATCAACAGTGGTATGGTATGGTGTGAAAGCACAAGCCTTATCCAGGCAAAGTGCCGCAGAGTCAGAGACTGCACATGGACTAAAACAGTGCTAGGTTGCCCAGGGATAGACAGATGAAGAAGAAAAAAGATCAGGATATGGTAGTGAGACTCCAGTTTGTTTCACCATGCAGCTCACTAACTCGGGCGAATTAATTTAGCATGATGCTAGCCGCACAACATAGAAGTACTGCTAGATTGCACATCCATGCTCAGCAACAGTGGAGAATGTAGGTAGCTTGGGTTTGTGTGCCATTTACAACATCCCTTTTCTTTTATCTGTCTAGGCCTGAGCAAGCAGACAGTATCTTAGCGACGTACAGTTTCAGATTGTGCGGCACGCTGTCTGGATTCAGGATTGTGAGCTCATACCTATTGGGACATTCAGTAGGTATGTGATTGGATAACCGGGTACAATGATCTCCCTGGGCGGATGCAGGGTGGCATGATTCTGGACATAAAGCCGGCTAATCCACCAACGCAAACGCTAGTACTAAAAGATCGACGTTGCCCGCGATAGTCAGAATGGGGTCATTTGCATCAAACGCGGAATAAGATTAGCCAGAGCAACGAATGATTGTGGAAGAATACAACTAAGATATGAAAAAAGAAGGCAGAAGCAAGCACTAAACAGTAGACCACTGAATTTATTAACCTGGAGAGCGACTGCCAGTTTCGCTTTCTTATATGTCTAGTCTTGAAAAGACAAACAGTATGTGAAATCATGTACAGGTTATGACTTTGAGGCACCAAACTTGGCTTCAGGCTTGTGATTTCATACATGAATACATAACGACACTGACAGCGACTACAGTGTGATCTATATGATACACGCGAATACTACACGATGTTGTCTGCAGAGGTTAATTGCCCTAATGTATACTTGAAATCGCAAGCCTGGGTCCAGACAATGTGCTGCTCAGTCAGAAACTGCGCATGTGATAGGATGCAGTCAGGTGGCTCAGGCCTAAACTGATCTAAACGAAAATGAAAAAATGACAGAGAGACTCCAGCGTATTTTCTCTTACAGCTCCGTACCTTTGGCAAATCGATTTAGCGCTGTGTTACCTGCGCTGTATGGTATGGTATGAAATCACAAGCCTGATCCGGGCAAAGTGCCGTACAGTCAGAGACTGTCAGGTTGCCCCGCGTAGTACATATATACTGCACATATACCCATAGTGCGTGAAAATGCACTGAACCAAAATGAAACGCTAAGTCGACCCCACATATGTCTTTCTTGTAATCGAAAGCTTCTTTGTTAGTTGCTGTAGAACAAGAAACAAAGTGTTCCGTTTACTGTATTTCAAAATGATACACAAAGCAGGTTAGCTAATGTAATGTAGCAATTTGAACAGAAGATATGACAATGGCACTTAAGCGATTAAAGACCCTGCCATTGAAAAGATAAATAAATAGAGCTTGACCGTGTGTGTGTGAAAGCACAAGCGTGACCCAGGCAAAGTGCCGCACAGTCAGAGACCGCACGTGGGCTGAGATACTGTCAGGTTGCCCAGACCTAGACAGACTGGTTTGCGATGGTAGAACATGTCGGTCCTGGCTGACCATATCCAACAGTTGCTTTGAAGTTTATTTACCATTTATTCACCGATTTGAAGCACGCGGATCCTGGTCGTACTGTCCCTATTTCATGCGTACCAACAGCGCTAATCCGGTCAAAGGATGTGTGTGATGGAAATGCATACAAATATGGATTTTGGTTGAAGCTCATGTGTTTGACGCCATTCACATTTGCGTGCACACATGTAATTGAACAGGCTGGTCGTGCCAGCCTCATCCAACAGTGGCTTGCAAGCTTAACTTGTTTACCATTCTTCCACTGTTTCAAGGCATGCGTATCTTGAACGTACTGTTTCTACCTACTATTCCCCCAATCATATCTGTCTAGGCCTGGGCAACCTGACGATATCTTAGCCCACGTACAGTCTCTGACTGTGCGGCACTTTGTCTAAAGCAGGCTTGTGATTTCATACCATACCATATCGAATGAGTGCAAAAACAGCATGACCCTGGTCATGGGGTTTGATGGATTTTGGGTCAAGCCTATGTGACTGAACAGGTTAATCGTGCCAACTTTCTTCAAACCTTGTTTACGACTGCGCCATTCAATCAAGGTATGCGGATCGTGGTCTTACTGTCCCCACGTGATGAGTGCAAACAGCAAAAAAACAGTTCATGTGATGGAAATGAATGCAAATATGGATTATTGTTCACGGTGGAGCAATGTCTCGAGACAAACTCAAATCGAAAAAGACTGACCTCAGTATCTGATCCGATACGGCCGTACACTTGGTCACTTTGCAAATCCCACAATGCTTGATAGCTGGTCCAGGTCTTGACGTACTCCCGAGCTTGACTGACTACGTCCAGAATGGCTTCATGCGCTTGTTCCAACGATTCGCCAGATTTCTCGAGTTGATGTAACAAATGGCGATAATTCTTCTGAGTATCCAAGCCAGCTTCTAAACCGACCTATAAAAACGGTATCGACAATAGCACAATCTGATACACATACGGTGCCGTTCAACAAAACAATGAAATGTATATCACACGGAAGGGAGAGGAACAGTGAAAAACAATATTTTTATCGATTTATACACGTACTTTTTATTTTGTTGGGTTTTTTATTATCATGCCACCTTTCCATTGATACCGTTGTCTATGTGTCGAGCCAAACACTTTCTTCTTCTTTTGTTTCCTATCCATAAAAACACATCCTCTTAACCTTAACTAGACCAGAAGCGTTTGCAAGCATGTCTTCCAAGTTAGTGACTGTCCGCCAGCCATTTTTCAGGCTGTACCAGCTGACGCATAGAGCGATCGGCGTGGTAACCGTTTGGGATTAAATTGGCATAGTCTGTAATAAGCAGTCATCATTACATCGATATACATGTTCCCAAGTGGCAGGGGGTTTCCCTTGTATCACCTTCGCAAGAAGCTTCATACGATGTCTGTCACATGCTTCCACACATTAATGAAAAGCCAGCCACAAAAGAAAAAACGTTCATTTCGAGATCATATGAAGTGGAAATTTTACCAAGATGATGCGATGTAGCGAAAAAAACAAAATACCTACTTGGTAACGCGAGTGCTGAATCCTCGGCAGGTTTAATACGATGCCTTCCCAATTTCCCAGGTTTAACAACAATTCCTGCTGGGCGATTTCGATACTGGGATGCAAATGCATTTGTTGGTTAGTAATACGGAGTTCATGCACAATCATTTTAAACTGCGGTTCACCGCCTAACGGATTTTTGGACGGTTGCGTGCTGCTATGCGTATCATCTCCATCTTCCTGTAAAACAAAACGGATAATTGTCGCTGGAGACCGACTCGATTTCGATGCGCGGGAACAAGAAAAATAGACATACTTCAGTCCCAAGTGTTTCTCCACGAAGTACTCGGGTCCATTCACGAATGCCAGCCTCCAGGCGCGTGGTCAATCGACGCTCTACTTCCTTGTCCAGCTTGGAGACCCAATGTGCAAGGTTCGAGTATTGATGAAGGTTCAGTTCATCGACTGCCTTTTGAATTTTCGCTAATCATAAAAAGCATCCAGGATTAGACAATGTGATTGAAGCACTATGTATGAAATGGCAAGGTTGATCAAGGGAAAGTGCCACAGTCATAGACTGTTATGTGCTGCAGGCTGCCCAGGCCTAGACATATATGAGAATGAAAATAGAAATGGTAGTGAGACGTCAGCGTCTTTCCGCATTTAGTTCACTACCGGTGGTAAAACAATTTAGCACGGTGTTAGCTGCACCACTTATCTGGGCAGTATATAACAAATAACGAATTAAAGAATAATTAGAGCGCACCGCGACATCAACTTAATATGAAGTTATGTATAAAAAAACACAAGAACGGAATTAGGCAAGGTACTACACGTCATGAGCTACATACTGTTAGGATATGAAAAACGGTGCTCTCTTTTTCAGCAAAACCTTCCTATTTTTCTGTCTAGACTTATGTAATCTAAGGGGATAGCACCCCACATACCGCACTCCCCGACTCTGGATTTTTTAGCTTCATGTAGACATACCTATAATCTCTCTGAGCCTTTATTTTTGAAAACCGTGAATCGCTGTAGGAAATTCGCTGACAAGAATCAAACTTTAATACTATCCATCCAATTTTAACGTCTAATGAACTTAATCTGACGACATGACAATGGCTAAAATACGCAAATACAACAAAACATCTTGAATTCGGACATACCCATGATGTCCTCGAATACAGGTTTGGAGTAAGCACAAGTCTCCAGCGATTTAACGTGTAAGTCGATCTCCCTCGTAGTCTGAATAAGATCGTCCACCTTTTCTTGGAACTGTAACACGTTCTCGGCAAACGTTTGAACAAACGGTGGGAGACGATATGATTCCCAGACGACCGCAATACCTTTCGATATCAACAATTGCACTTCTCGGCGCATCGCGGCACACAACAAGGCAATGTTTTGTCGTTGATGTTCCTCAATTTTATTGCAAGTGCTCTCGTAAGTTCGAACGCTTTCGATCAGAGATATTGCGAACGGATAAAGTTGATTGGTCTGGTGAGCTTGGTTGATAATCGTGAGTGGAACACGGAAACCTAACCATTTCATGTTGCGAACCTTGTGATTGGGAAACACGGAAAAACAACATTCAATCACCGCAAAAAATTACAAAATAACACTTGAGGTAACAGCATCGGGAAAAATAGGATAAGTGTTTTAAATGCAGAAAACAGTATTGTGAATTGGGTTTTCGAATAACATCCGTACACCTCGCTATCAAAAAATGTTCAAAAGAAAGATAAATGCACAACGTTAACGATTTGGTAAAGTCCTACGGCTTTCACTGTCATGCATCATAACAAGCTTTCGCCGTCACTCCACAACAACCAGGAAGACAGGTTGTGCCGACTTTGAAAATGTTGTTAGTTAGGGTTTAAAGCTGACTATGCCACAGAACGGCTTGACCACTACGAGATCTACGCCAATCGGGATGTCCCGTCGCAAGAAGAATCCGTTTCGGAAGTTCGTATTCCGACATCCATAAAGCGTAACCTATACAGGTTGCTCTGCTTCTTTATATCAACATTACTACGGAAGAGCTTATTTCAAAGAGCATAGCTGCGTATGCGACTGTAACAGCTAACTCCAAAAAAACGCTGCGGAGACATCGGTTGTCAAATACTTGGACACCAAATGTGCTCTTTACGTAAGGTCCAAGATTCGCACCCATACAGTCCTAACTGTCGCATTGTAGACTCTATCTTTGAGTAACAGCGACAGTCCTTTCTGAATCCAGATGTGACCTATTTTGCGGAACGCTACGGCCACATTAGAAATGCGTGTCGGAACCTCGTTATCTAAAGTAGCAGAATTATTGATCTAACTACCGAGATACGTAAAACGATCTACAGTTTCAAGCGCCTGATGGTTAAGTAATAAAACGCTGTTTGATAAGTCGAAGCCCTGTTGCACAACACTGCACTTGGAAGGTGCAAAACGCATTCCGCAATACTCACTAGATTATTTAGTATAGTCTGTGCATCTGTGTACGAGTCCAGAAGAAGAACTATAACATCAATATAGTCAAAATCGATGCACATATCGCGTAGGTTGAATTCATTGATAGTTGCGAATTAACATCGCATTTTGCTGGCGGGGAGAAGCGAAATGCTTGACTCTTCTAACCATCCACTGAACTTTAACGGAGGTTGCTTTTGTACAAATGACCAGAGGAAAAATTCCAATAAAACTTACGGGATAATGGAAGTGATATCGATTCAGTAGTCACATCGTCTACCAATCTGTTAGAAGTCGTGTCCGGTCGCTTTTATACAGTATAAAACTACAACACTGAACGTTGCCACATTCTCTTTAAAATAGAAGTTATAAAAGAAGCTTTAGTTTCGAATACAATCACCAGACAGCGTCTTCATTTGAGCTATTGCCTGGTCCGCACAGTAACGGACTGAACTCGGTCGCTCAGGCCTAGATAGATATGACTAAAGCTGGTTGGGATGCTGACAAATTACTACTGAGTTTGCAAAATAACCATGGTCGACGACAAAGAAGGACGCATTCGACTCTAAAGCAAAGCTGTAAGCCGAGCAAACCAATACAAAAATAGAAAGTAGTCACAAGGTAGCTAAGACGCGGAACACCCAAGGCTGTACGCCACATTGCCTGGATCAGGCTTGTGCTTGCATATCATACCGTACATATTTACATCAACGTACTGGCTACAAATAAAGAAACTGAACAAAAACACAGAACGGTTTAAATAAGCGTACCTCTTTTGCAAGCGTAATGACTTCAAGTTGAAAATTCACTTTCAATTTTAAAATGGTAACCGTTTGAGTTTCACCGTCTTTGGAGACTCGGGCTCGTGTTGGTTCGATGTTGAACAAGCGACCGGAGACAGATATTTGCTTGTTTTGAAACTTGCGTGCCCAATCTTGAAACAGTTCGTTCGTGTTCAGTTTGGCCTTGAAACTTTCGCCATCGGCTTTGAGGAGCTGCCCGTCCCGATGACGCTCCCAATCTTTACCTAAAACAAAAATAGATTAGAGCGTTAGTGTCGTTACGATGGTAAATTACGGGCTGGTACCCAATATTTGTACCCATGGAGCGTGAATAGACAATATCAGGTTTCTTGGACAGGTAGTGAATTAGAATCACAAAGACTGGAGTCAGGCCAAGTGCCACACAATCACATACTGCATTTAGGCTTAAATACAACATGATTGCTCATATCTGACCGCTGCGTGTTCACGGGAACAGATCATTATCGGTGACATTCGCATAACTTATGCAGCACATGGGGATAGACGTAAGAAATCACAAGCCTGATCTAGGCAAAACGCCGCATAGATATAGAATGCACGTGGGCTACGATACTGTCATGTTACATAGGTCTAGACAGATAAAAAATGAAAATATAAAGCGCAGTGAGACTCCAGTGTGCTTCTGCATGCAGCTCATTGGCAGCGGCAAATCAAATTAGCACGATGTTAGCTGCACAGTACATAAGTGTGTATGTATGAAAGCACAAGCATGATCCAGGCAGTACCGTAAAGTCATAGACTGCAAGTGGGCCAATATAGGGTCAGGTTGCCCAAAGCTAGACAGATAAAGAATGAAAATAGAAATACAGAAAGTATTGAGACTCCGGCGTGTTTCAGCATGCAGCTGACTGCCGGTGGCTAATCAATGTAATACGGTGGTAGCCGCACAGCACAAAACCGTGCGGCAAATAAGTAACTGCAAAACAACGAATCCAAGCAGCTACCTAATGACATAGAGTCAATGGTTACTTTCGGACAAATAAAGAATATGTGCTGCATTCGGCTGCTGAACAGAGATCACGCCTACAGTATACAAACGCCATTAATCGACCGAGTAGTGCCTATCGCTGTGAAACTGTGATTGACACTCCCGAATAGAACTGTATGATCGTATTAGACTATGGAGTATAAAAATGAACTTGATTTACATCTCCGATGAAAATCGACTGACGAGGCCAATAATAATAATAATGATATAATGACTAGCTGTTGTACTGCTGCACAGTCTTGCAAAAAAAACAATACTGGGGAAATTTCCAAGTGGCATTTAAAGTTGCTATTGGTAAACAAATGGTAAGCAAACCAGTGGCGAAATTTACGACAACTCATAACTTTCCGCTGAAGGTGTCGTTATGGTACATCCTCATTTTAGCTGAGATAATTGATATCGTAGGCATGTAAAAGAGGTAATCAAAAACTGGACCGAAATTCTGATAGATGTATTAAACAGCATACTGGCGGAGCGCAAAAAACTTTCGTGCAAAACAAATTTTACGAGGGGAATAAATATCGAATGATTTGATGCATTCATTTCTCAAAAGTCTATTAACCTACTCGCAAGATACACACGAGGCTATATTGATGTTCATTTACCGTTTGTCTTTAAATAATAAAAACAGACAATGGGTTCATATATCCATAACAAATTGCAATTTCTGAAAGTTTTTAATAAAGCAAACGGTAGTTTGCCGGGGACAACAACCAATATATCGCTGCTGGCTAGTTGTCAGGCCCATTATTTTTTCTACTTGAATTGCAAACACACACACGTTAAACAAGTAAAGATAATCTTACCGAGAACATCTTCTACACGTCGTAAATATGCATTCAACTGTCGTTCAATCTGACGAGCCCAAATAATCGATCCGGCAACGGGTGGAAGATCGCGAAGTTTTGTCAAATGATAGGCTTCGCTTGAGAAATATTGCGCTTTGAATTTGGAATGAAGTGCTTCGATATCTTCTTTGACTCGTTGAATAAGTTGTGTCTGGTACTCTCGTATAGCTCCTCTAATGTGAGGTCGAACAAACAAAGCGTTGAATCGTGAGAAATATCGGAACATTTCGTTTGCATTCTTCGCCGTTCCGAGCAGGTCTCGTAAGCGTGCAGTGATGCGGGTCTCGACGCGGTCAATGCGTTCATCGTAGCTGTACGAAGCGAAAATCCCTCCGTTGAGATTACATTATTTTTAAAAATGAAAAAATAACTATATTATCCCAAAAATTAAAATATTCTTGTGTGTGATTTACCGTTTGATAGCAGCCTCCCAAGCTTCAGAGCCTTCCTTGCTGACATCTAGACAGTCGATTTCTTTGACGATTTCGTAAGCCAAATTCACCTCGTCAATAGCGTTCGCGTCGGATGCATCGAGTAAAGGTTGTTCTTTAGTGGCATAGCCTTCAGGCAAATTTGGTTTGGATTGGTCTGTACGATCTCCGGTGGCGACTTGATTCGGATCATTTTGGGTAACACGAGGCGCTGGTCGCAAAACACGGACAATCACTTGACGAAGTTGTTCGTGTTGGTGACGGAACCTAATAATGCAATGTAGGGAATGATATGCGTTGCGTTTTTTTATAAAAAACACTTGATTTTAGTAAATTTCACTTACTTCCTCATGTGATCTAGACGGACTTGTAAACGACGATGTGCTGGATTGCTTCTCCAGACCATACGCATTTGTTCCTCGCGTTTCTTTTTGACGATATCTCTCATTAAACCTTGGAGTCTGTCATATTCATCGTCCCAAGTAGTGAACACCTCAAAGCACGCAACCATAACATGTTCGAACTCTTCAAATGGTATGTGCATTAGACGGCGTGTACCAAGAACCTGCGATATGAAGGTAAGAGACAAAGCGGAGCAATCGGGTATTGCGCATGATTGGCATAATACATATTACATTAGTAAAATATAAAAACGATAAAATCTTACCTTTAGCAGCTGAGAACTCAGGTCACGAGATATAGCTTCAATCAGTCGCAGTGCCCGAGGTAATGGATACTTCGTGTTCCGTATTTTTCGCAAATGCGTGAATATCGATTGCAATGCCAAACGGATCTTGTCAAGTTCCGTAGCAGCTAGAAGGTCATTTAAAGGAAAGTCTTTCATCAATGGATTATAATCTGCAACCGTCGCCAGAGCTTGTTTCAGACCGGTGTCGTTATCAAAACTAACAAGAGCGTGAAAACGTTTGGCGTGTTTTAATATATCAAGAGTGAGAGTAACCTCGATGGACTCTCGTTTTTCTTGAATTCGTGATAAGCTTCTTTCCAAATTCAACCAGAATGTAATTTCTTGTAAAGCAGTACCGGTCGCTGGATCGCGATCAAGTTTCGTTACCTACAGATATAAAATGCTGAAAAATCTACCTTTTGTATCTCTTTAATCCAGCGATTAACACCAGACTGCAAGGCATTCAAGAAATGTGCATCCTCAATTTTGTCTTCGAAATCTGATGTTTTCGCCATCAATCCTGCTTCCGCTTTCTGTTTAATTATTTGAGCTACAAGCGGATGCGCTGTGAGTGTGACTTCTGGAATATCTATATTTTGTTGAAGGTGTAGCAATCCCATTTCCAACTCAGTCATTGTTTTTTCAACACTGGGAGCCATCTTATCTCCATCTCTGATTAAAATTAATGAAAATCTTAGTAGAACAATACCTGTCAGTTTTTCCTGTTTCGCGTATATATGATTTGTAAAATGGACTGATTGCGTCGCTGATCATCGAATGAAGGGTTTCGTATGGTGACCCATCGCTGAAACACAGGAAGCGTAGTTGCGAACTAAAACTTTTATCCGCCTCGACGGCCGGTCCACGTTTGATGAAAACCAAACTGGAAAATTTTGATGATTTTCAAAAAAATTTACCTATGAACTTTGGGGTTGGAAAAACGAACGTCAGTAAAAACTGAGTATGAGACTCCAAAGTCAGCACTATCGTCATCCTCGTCTAACAATCAAAATGAAAAAATGATAAGATATACCTTTTGTCGATAGCTTCTGTACAATCAAAGAATGAACTTGCGGATCTGTGATGAATTTTTTAATGGAGTCCTGAACATTGGAGTCATTGAGAACAGATTTCAAAACAATCGATCCATTCTCTGTTTCCTCCAACAATGAAGTCACAGTCTTTTGCAAATAACTTGTGAATGCTGAGTGATCAGCATATGCGAGAGTAGGTGGCTCAGAGCTGGTGCCGGCTTCCACCGCAGTATCCGCCATGACCATTAGCAAACTAATTCAAAACAATGAATCGGCCTTATCAAGGTCACTTTATCGGTCATTTATTCAGTTCAGTTCAGTTCAAGTTAATGTCAAGTTGCATGTGGCTGACGGTGGCTAGAAGACAATTACGCGTCCAGATATTTGTGATGAATTGAATTGTATTGAATTGAAAGAAATAAACAACCCAAGAATGGAAGTGAGAACAAACAACGCTAACTCGAATTACACATTATGTATTGAATAATGTGTATTACAACGAAACTGATAACAGTATTATTGATTCAAAATATACATTTGTCATGCTTTTCCGTTTACAAACTAACCAATACCGGTTTCGTGCTGTTTGCACTCATCAGTAGGGAACAGTAGATCATATTCTTGATATTGTTGAATGGAATGATGATGAATGATTGAATCTTCTGTATCGTTATTTGAACAATCACCACATCAACTGCAGTTTGCTAATGATCCTGGGTTTTTATAATCCCGGTACAGCTTGACCAACAAATGTTCTGATCTTCTTAACAGTCTTTCCGGTTCAGCATCACCAAATGTATCCAGGATAGTGGTGTTATGATGGTCAATGTAATCAGAATCGGAACATAACTGACCTGTATCTCTGTAGGTGATTTGATCCACATGACGGCGATGCATTGAGCCATTGTAGCGAATTGCATTCTCTTTGTATCTTAGTTTTTTGTACATACAATTTTGGCCTTGTATGATTATTCCTTTTTCGGCCATGTAAACTTCATTTGTATCAATGCTTGTACAATACGCTTTTTAACGGTTATTACAATTTGAAACTCAGACTTTGTCTTCTTCCGCGGTTGCGGAGTTTGCGTGGGTCGCCGCGTGCCGGAATTGTGATTATTGGATCCTCCAACATTTTAGCGCTTTCTGCACCTTGGATTCCATCATCTCTTGGACTCTTTCTGTGTGGATTATTACGCTATCGTTGAACTTCTCTGGATCTTTATTTGGACATTTTATTCCTTGGTCTTTTAGTAAGTTCTTTCCATTTTGCTGTATTGTGTGTAGTGCTAGACTATTTTTCTTTAGTCCACTACACCATCATCAGGTTTCGCATCTGGTAGTAACTGGTGTGACAGGTAATCTACATGTTGAATGTGTTTAGCACTTCAATGTTCAATTTCATAACCATAAGCACTGAGTGCTATGCTCCATCGTTGAACCATTGCGGCCGTAGTTGAAGGTGCCAGTGAGGATTTTCCTCTAGCGGTTTTGAAAAGTACATTATTTGATTATCATTTAGATAAGCTAGGAGGCGGTGCTGAATTCGTTCGTTAAGATGAGTTCGGTGATTTATTTGAAATGGTATCTGATGAATTCTGAACTTTCCTAACTTTGAAGCCACTTTCTTGTTGATAAAAACTAGATTTTCCGTTTGAATCAATGATACTGGCGGATGTGGACGTGTTAACCTGAGTAGCGCTTGAGTCGGTTGATAGGGAAGTCAAATTTTCATCATCAAATAAAATAGCTTTAGCATGAGCGATGGCACTGTTAGAAATCGGTCGAACTGTCTTTCCAGATGCAGTTTGAAAACCCAGAGCAACAGGAGCGTCCTTCATAGTATGATAGGATGTATGAAAGTCAACGTTTCGTTTTCCGCATCGTTTAGGTATCATCATCGTTTGTCTCCTTCAGAGCCTTGTCTTTTTCGACAGGTTCTCGGAGTCCATATGGAATAAGGCGGCGTTTGAGAAACACAAGGTTTCCTTCTACCTCAAGAGAAATTGGAGGAATTCGCATTCCACCAGTTGCTTGCGGACATTTAATTAAGAGATTCTTCAACTCTGAAGTGCCTTCAGACGATGTCGAGAGAAATAGACTGATTTTTAGAGCTTGCATTGCTTTCAGACCGAGAAAAGATGTAAAAAAATTATTATCAATGAATCTTCAGGCAGCAGTATAGTTTTCATCTCGGATGGAGATCATACACGATCCAACGACAAGAATAGAATGTCCAGTAATGCCTTTTATTGTGAGGCTAGTAGGTTGGATTTTCGCATTAGGAGCGAACTGTTTTAGATCTCAATGGATATTAAGCGATTCAACGCTACACGTGTCTAGAATAAAATCTAATGATGCGCCACTAGAAACACAAGATATGGTTTTACGAATATGGCTAGAATTGCAAGATGTCACGGCCAACGATAATGATTTAAATTCATCATTAACATCGCTAACCTGAGCGTTTTTCGAATCAGTTCAATACGTTTTAGGATTTCGACAAACGGATTGAATACGACCACTTTTTCCACACTTGTGACATCTGGCTTGACGGAATCGGCAAGTGTGGCGTGATTGCAGTCTGCTGCATGACGCACGTTTCCCAATTTTGATTGAATTTGAATGGTTATCAGTAATGCGACGATAATTCGGTTGATACTTTATCTGTTGAATTGCTATAGCATTCTTCGCTCTTTCACGTTTATATGTGTTAGACATGACAGAACTTTCTGTTGGCGACAAATCTGTCGTTGACACACGCGCATCTTGATACTGTTCACAATGAGCTCGAACATCTTTGAAAGAAGATTTTGGCAGTTTCAAGAGCTCATTTTGCAAAACACTGTCATTTATTCCTGCGATTAGGCGATCTTTCAATTGCATTTCTATCAAGTTACCGAAGTCGCATTTCGCTGCCTGAATTACCAGTTGTAGAATAAAATCGCGAATTCCTTGATTGTGCTGATGCACCATTGAATGAAATTTTGCACGTTCAGTTGCTTCGCAGCATACAGGCTTCACATGTTGCAATAAAACCACCTTCATCGTTTCATATGGAAGAGAAATAGGAGAATCCGGATAGGCTGAATTTTTGATTAACTTATTTGCAGATTTTCCGACTGCATTTAGAAAATGAACAGACTTTTTATCATTTTCAGCTTCCGCCTTGTCAACCACATAAATTTCAAATCTTTCAAAATGACCTTTAATTTCTCGAGAATTTGTATTTATGTAAAGAGGATCCAAAATGGAATTTGCCATGTAGAATTGCTGTTCTCGACGCTAAATGTGATTAATTGAATTGTATTGAATTGAATGAAATAAACAACCCAATAATGGAAGGGAGAACAAACCACGCTCACTGGAATTACAGAGTATGTATTGATTAATGTAGGTGTTACAACGAGAACTTGAATAACAGTATTATTGATTATTGCTGAATGAATGATGATGAATGACTGAATATTATTGATCGTTATTTAAACAATCACCACATCATCCTTTGACTGTAGGCGGTCGGGAACACGGTATTTCGATATTGAGATTACAGTTCGTACGTTCACACGTTCTTGAGATCTAATCTGTGGAATTCGGATCCGCCGATGTTGTATCGACTGAAGTCGTTGGTTAACGCGTAGTCCACCCGTTTCTTATTTCGACAAATTCAAAACAATGATTCGAGTTTACTACTGTTC
>JACCGJ010019360.1:0-16415 GCA_013407085.1 Atriophallophorus winterbourni | reverse complement strand
AGGAAATGGTGGCTCAATAAAAAATGGTTTAGGTACACTGAAGCAATTTTTTCTTAAATTTTCCTCACCTTACAAATGTTGTGCTCGTGATTGGCTTTTTACCAACTTCAGCTCTGTGTAACTTAAACTTGTTATTTTAATAGTTTATTAATGGGTAATTAATTATATAGCTTCAAATAACCACAGGATGCTTTGCAACTGGTGAGGACTGTAGGGCCTATACAAACTTGAAGGTTGCCTTCAAATTATGGGGCTAGTTCTTTGTAATTTGGAGATCGGGGGAGGCGTTTTAAGGATACCGTAAGTATGTTAGTCAGATGCCTTCGTCGTTTATTAGAGCGCCACTGATAGCTGAAATAGCTAGAGTTTTTAGACTTGCCGGGATATCCAAACTCTGGAATACGATAAATCAACACGCACTGTAGGATTCCCAGTCATAATATACGTATTTTGACTTGACGTTCAGTCAACAGTGCATCCGAAGTAATGCGTGTCGTTGGTGATTTACCCGTTAGGAGATGTGCTTGGAGTTATATCGACCTTTATGCCTAGTAGTAAGGGAATAGTTGGTATGATCCTCAGGTTTATTCGGAACGACATATGTTTCTTCTCACCTATTGGTGAGGGGAGTTTTGCTGTTTCATTCCAGATTACCTCTAATACCAGTAGATATTTGCTGAAGATATTGTTTGGAAGTGGTGGGACGTATTGTGGGCATACCCACCAGAAAGAATCTGGGAAAGCCGATTGGCTCGTAGCCACAACAGTCCTGTGTAAACTGAAACATGAACTAACTTGATATGAAACTAGTAGATGGCAGCTCTATTAACCCAGATTTGGACAACCCTGAAGACATTCGCCGCTCAGTATGTATCCGTTTATTCCATAGAGCATGATTACATTCCACGAGAATCGGTATCAGGGGCGGTAATATCAACTATCATGGTCGACGCAGAGATAATTGAGAAATATTTGCTATGTATTGATATTAGAACAGTAGATTATTGCAGTGAAAAACGCTTACTAACTTGAAAATAGCCGCAGGGTATTTTGTACAGTAGGTCGGATATGCTTGGCTAGAAAGCCTTATTGCTAGCCTTAATCGCGTATGGACTGCATCATCACTGTAACTTTGTAGCTAACACATTACGACCCACCACATCCCCCGGTGAAGCGTGGTACATTTGCGAGCTTGAGAAAAAAAAGTGAAAAAAATTTAATCATGACGAGAAATTAGAAAAATGTGAGTATCGGGGCGATGCCTAAAGACAAAAAATATTGTGCGTTTGTGATTTCGGAAGAAAGAGAATTCCATACTTTTCAAATTCGACGGGCGAAAAAGTAAAGG
The DNA here is from genome assembly GCA_013407085.1 of Atriophallophorus winterbourni. Lineage (NCBI taxonomy): Eukaryota > Metazoa > Platyhelminthes > Trematoda > Plagiorchiida > Microphallidae > Atriophallophorus > Atriophallophorus winterbourni. The sequence goes on along the minus strand of JACCGJ010019360.1, from coordinate 15,067 downwards.
CAGCAATTAAATTTACCCTGTTGATGTGTAATTTTTAGGCGGTTACCGCGGTTTTGATTTGAGTAAAACAACGGCAATATTGATTTGCAAGGATTCGGCACACTAGAATGAGATCTCTGATAGTACAGTAGTGCACTGAGAATAAGTTTCAATTACGCAGTCGATATTCGTAGCATAGGGATTTTTAGCATTTGACAACCTTTGATGCTCTATGTTGGGATGATTCTAGATTAATGTCCTTACGATTCCAAGGCAACCATGCTTGAACTGCATACTCTAGATGCGGTCAAACAATTGCTTCAAGCAAACTAGAGAAGATTGCTATTTCAAACTAGTTGAAAACCCGCTGGAGCAGGCCAACATTTCGGTTAGCTATAGTGACTGAACTAAGTGTTTAAGCAGAACATTCCAAATCAAAACGCGTCAAACACCGAGGTCTTTTTCGCAGCTGACCGATTGGATCGGCTCGTACCTAGAGAACATATGTATGCGCGCAGGCGTGCCGCAGAAGGAAAACGTGGCATTTCGGTGCATTAAGTGATAGATTATTTTCTTGAGACAATTTAAATGTCGCGTCTGGGTCTATCTGTAAGGCTCGCTGGTCATCTTGTGATGATTGTAATCTCCTAATTTTGATATCATCAGCAAATAAAAGAAACAGATGATATTACTTCGCTGATATCGTTTATGAAAATAAGAAAAAGTCGCGGTCCAAGAACGGGACGTTGAGGAGGGCCACAATTCACAAGAAAAACTTTGGAATACGAGCCTCTGTCTTTTACACGAATTTTGCGAAGAAAAAAAATGTTCAATCCACAATAGCAAAATCTGTGATCAACATGGGAAGATGACATTAACAATGACACTGAAATCCACTAATACAGTCCAATTATTCCGAGCGAGTAAGAGATTTGTTAACAAAATCTGTGATCAACATGGGAAGATGACATTAACAATGACACTGGAATCCACGAATACAGTCCAATTATTCCGAGCGAGTAAGAGATTTGTTAAGCACGATTGTTTTCGACAGACCAAAGAATGGGGAAACGACGCAAAGCACAGTTCAGGTCAAGAATCTAGATTAGTAAGTAGCATATTGGCATACATGTTGCCAAAATTGGTGAGAATTGATACCGTAAAGCATCAGCTGCTTTTTTGCTAAGGTGGTTAATTGATCTGGGAAGATAAGCGGTGAAATACTGTTTTGTACGTTAGGTTTTGCATTAGCATGTTGATATAAGCTTTCGGGTTTGACAAAATCTTTGCGGTCAGCTTTGTTTGATAAAAAAACTGTCTTCACTACAGAGTATGATGTAACGATTTCTGAGGCGTTTATAGGCTTCCCAATTTGCAGTTGTCTGGTAGGATTTGAACGTATACCTAAATCGGCCCCTTTGTGTGATGAAATTTCGTGTTCTACTGCGGAGAAACGATGTAGACCATTTGACGCTGATGGCTTACCACGTTGAAGCTTGTTTAAGTTAGATGTGCCACTGGTCGACAAAATTAGACCAAGCAATATTAAGATCCTTTTTACTCAGGAAATCACAAGAGTTGGCGGCGAAAATGTTACAAAAACAATGGTAATGGGTTAGGCAGCTAGTCGAAGGTGTAGTGCAGTCTGACTGGTAGGCTTAACGGACGTAGGAAAATGATAGTACGACATTATCGCTGCGACCCAGAGGCGTTTCAATGCATAAATTATCAAGCGTGAGTTCTTCATTCGTGAGTATTAAATCCAGGACGGATGGATTATTATTTCTACGGAATCTAGTCGCTTCATGAATATGATTATATAGTGGATGAGTAATTATCATAACAGCAAGTTGTGCAGAAAAATAGTTTGTGAGTAGCCGGGGCGATTAAAATCACCCATAAGCAAAATATGAGAAAATCTTTTAGATAGTAATGAGCGTAAAGAATTAAGAATAAGAACATCATCTGTCACATTTCTAGGGGATGGGTAAATTACGGCTATTAGCCCAACATCGCTGTTCCTCAGTTTCAAAGTTCTCATCATGGATGAATCGTCGATGTTGCAGCAGAGAAAGTCGTTGCACCCTATCAATCTATACGTTGTTCTTAACCCAACAGTCGGGAAAACAAAACAAAACCGGATGGAACGCTGATCAGGAGTCTAAGGTCCAAGCGCCCAGTGAGTGCATTTGACCGTGGGCATGGTTTTTTGGGATTTATATGGCAACAACAGAGTGCTCTTGTGAGGATACAGCAAATCGTGGGGAACTACATGGTGAGAACGCTGGAAGTTGGTTGTCATTGGCAAATCAGACAATGTGAATTTAGTGAAGATGGGTTTTTTGCCAAGGTCCAACATGGCTCACCCAACAGCAATTTCTCTCAGTTGCGAACTTTGGTAAATCAGGTAATCCGGGTTGTTTTACTCTTAGCAACCCGTAGATCGAATTAGCGGAAACACCTTTCGGACGTTACCCGAATTTCTGGCTACCTCCATTTCCTCAACTTTTGCAGCCACCACGCTTATGTCAGAGCTGTCTTCGTTCTGCATTATATTGCGAACCAGAAGGAATCTTTCGCCTTTCTAGTAATCGAATGTGGCCTGGGAAATCCCGTGGGACATTCTGCTATAGGTGGAATTGCCACACGCCGACTCCGCGGCATCGTTCATTACAGTAGCAATCACATTCCACTGCTGTGTGATATTTTCGGACAGCACTGTGGGAAGGTTATCTACTAAACCGCCGCGATAGACTTTCTGAATTGCGGGCTCCGAACGCCTCTCAAAAGCTATGCACCTAGAGATGGCTGTCTTTGGGCCACAAAATTTTAATGTAAATCTTAATCGATCCGAATCCACGTTAGTGTTCTAGAAGAGGCGACAGGCGTCAATGCAGCCTCTCCACCTAGCGCTGATTGGGAGATGATCAATTTATGTCCATGGCTCATCATCAATAGGCGGACGCCATGTTGTACACTGGCGCTTTTTGTGCCTAAACGATGGGCTACTAATCAATAGTCTGTGCTGCGCACATAGGTAAAGAAAGCGTTCGCTATTTTCTTCCGCTGTGCAGCGAGACTGAATTCACCATCGAGGTGTGGCTCAGTTACATCTAGGCGACCAAGTTCAGCATTCATATCCCCAGCAAGAATAATGATATCAGAACTTTGCGCGTCATAAGAGTGTACAAAGTTCGTCGTAGAGGATGTTTGCCGTGCTACTATTAGTCGGAGCATAAGTGGCAACTACGAACAAGCAGCGCTTACTTTGAGTTGTTGAAGTAGTGTTGATAGATGTAGCTAGTCGGACGGCACACATCATGATATTGACGGGAATCCAGTCTAATAGTTAACTTTCTGCACGCAAACTCAGAACTGTACCAACACCCACTTTGCCTGTAGAGGAAGCAAAGGAGTTACCTTAGCAGCGCAAAAAGTACCTGTGCAATGAATTCGATTATTGTCGAGGGATCATAGAGTCTTGTCTCTGACAAGCAACAAATGTCGATAGACAACGAATCTAGACAGAGGGCAAGAACAGCTTTCTGGCCTGACTGACGCAGCGTTCGTACATTCATGACACTTATGTATGTAGACGTGCGCGCTTTTAGAAAGTGAGTTTGGGGCTTACGATATGTTGAGCTTCGAAAAGGTTCGTTTCGGCCGCTTATCACACTGAACACTAAAGGATAATAATTAAAAACACCGACTGAGATGGTTCGGCCACATCCTGAGACGCTCGGACGCTGAACTAACCAGGGTGACACTATCGCCGACACCATGCGCAGAATGGCGTTGTCGTAGCGAAGGACAAGTGAAGACTTGGCTCTACCGTGAGATCGGACGTGGAGCTGCTTGGTCTACGATTGGTTTACGGATGACGCACGTGGGACCGGACCTGGCTTAAAATCTGCGTGGATCTCGCTTCTAACCGCCGACCGTGGGTGGCTGCAATCCGTGACGTAAACGAAGCCGACTCATCCTCCAGGAGGAGATAGTCGTACAAAAGTAAGGGGAGGAGACAGAAAAAGATTGAAAAGAGCAGTAGCTTGTTTTCGCTTATCTGCCCTGCTGTACGCAGCAGGTAAGGCGACCCGATTTATCGTGCGCGATGGCCGATGCACTATGGAAGTGGAGGTGTCTGTGATTGTCGTTGTGGTTTTGCTTTTATCGGCTGAATCAAAACGCGCTACACTAGACTGCCTATAAGCGTGGCGATGTTCTAGTTATGAGGTATGAAAGCACAGGCCTGATCCAGGCAAAGTGCCGTACAGCCAGAGACTGCACGTGGGCTTAGATACTGTCAGGTTGCCCAGGCCTTGACAGATACGAGAAAGAGTGAATATGTGATCGACTCGTCCTATATCCGAACGAAATCCTGTTTGCTGCTCACGAATAAGTGATTCACTGTGTAAGGCATCGCACAAATATAGAAGCAAGAAGTCGGGTAATACCGGTGTACGGTTTATTCCCGTGTGGTTAGGGCATGAATCACGCGCACCTTTCTTGAAAATGTATATGATTATAGATTTTTCCCACACTAGGGCATAGTTTTCGTGTCCCATTTTCGACGGAAAAGATCTACTAGTGTGCTCAGTAAGATATCGCAGCGCTCCTTGAACAAAACCAAAACTAGTCTGTCAGAACCAGCTACCTTGCATCTGTTCATTGACTCAACGCGGAGCTTGATTTCCGCTTTGCTTGAAGGCGTCAACTCAACTCATGGTTAAAAATGCGCCTACTGCTGCTGCCATTTAAATTACTCATTGAGATGCGCCAGCCCAACAAAAAAGCGGTGCTCTGCGTTAGTGATTAAAGCACCATCATCTACTACCTCTACTCCTATCTATAATACTAATATAATATTATAGATATATATATATATATATATATATCTATATATATATATATATCGTTTTAGATTGTCGCTTTCATATACCTTGCTATATGACTTGGTAACCTGATTCGCTCCTTCTAATTCTTTTTGCAATTTATTTCTCGATGTTTATGATTTATTATTAAGACTTTACTGTTGACATTTTAGCCATGGAGACTCGAGTTGATAGCCTGCATGCTGATGATTTACATCTCTCCGAGGATGTTCCATCATACCCAAGCTTCGCTTCAATGGGACTTGGTGTAGATTTGCTGAAGGCTATTCACAAATGCGGTAAATCTTTGTTTCTAATCATTCTTCCGTTATTAGGATATGAACACCCTTCTCTCATTCAACAGAAGGCGATTTGCCAAATTGTAAATGGTCGTGATGTCATTGCTCAGTATGTTGTTTTACTTGTTTTCATCTCATGTTTAGAGCACAAAACGGTACCGGCAAAACGGCTGCATTCAGTATTGGTGCCTTACACCTGGTGGACTGTTCAAATCGTAAATTGCAAGTTCTAGTTCTTTCTCCTACGCGAGAACTTTCAACACAGATTCATCAAGTAATTTAGGCTCCAAGTATTTTGTGTATGATGTTTTCAATAACAATATTAATCTATCCTCAGTGTCTTTCATACTAATGGTTCCAAACAATCATCTCGCAGTCAGCATTCTTATGTGCCGTGCACATTCTGAATTTGAGCGTAGTGCATTGAAGACTTTCGCTATTATAGATTCTCAACATCCTCTTGTGTATGTAGGTTTGCATTAAACTTTTCTGTTGCCAAGCCTTCAAATGGGAAATGCATGACGGTTGAAGCATTTCCCCAGCCTTCTATTTAAAAACACTTCTAGGTTCGCCTCGAGTAACACATCTCCATTGCTGTGTGCGTTATTCCTGAACAAAGTTGGAATGCGATAGGAGGGATCATGCCTGTATCAAGGATTTTGCATCAAGCTTTCGGTACGTAGTTCTTAGAAAACCGTATGTATTTATGTATGTATGCATGTCAGACTTGTGCTTCATGATGATGATGATGATGTAGGCATGTATGAAGTCACAAGCCTCAACCATGCAAAGTGCCGCACAGTTAAAGACTGTGCGTGTGCTAGGTTGCTGTCAGGTTGCCCAGAAATAGAGGGACAACTGTAACATTTCGCAGTTTAGTTCACTTGCGGAGTCAGAATAGATTGCCATGAAAGCTCAAAGGGAGTCTAGACAACGACAGTCTGGGCTCTGCTGCTGAAGAGAAACGAACTTTAAACCACACTGCGCACCTTTCAAATTTTCTAAAATTCTGATACTTCTATCTTCTCAAGATAGCTGGTGTTAGCTGGTATCATCACACGCAACGATGTTATCCTTAGTATAGTTTCCCTTGTCTTTAATGATATGGAAAAACACGGACTTCGCCCTCCAGGAAACCTGTTAAGAATCCTGGATCATTGACTTTAGAAGCTGGCTATTTTTACAGTTCTAATTGGGAAAAACACGGGATGGTCAATCTGACACATGGCCCTGATTACCGGTCGTTCCGAAGTAGGCGCTGTCCGTTTTTTGTGTGCCAGATACCCAGCGGTTTTATGTCAAGCAGAGTGACGAGAAAAGCTTTTTATGATGCATGACAGTGAAAGCCGCAAGGAAGCTGCCATGCTGATATCGCTCTACTCGTTCACGAAAATTGTTTGAATGCATGTTCCATTCGAGGTGTAGGCACCTCTACCCAGTTTGTTTGTGCTTACTCTTCTATAGAATCCGTAGCTATTCAAGTCCCACCCATCCCCATCTTTTAGGATTTTACTTGTGTAGTAGTTAATTATTCGGTACGCTCGTACGGTGTAATGCTGTCTGTGATGATGAGGATGTCTGACGCTCGTGTTCAGTGTCGGCCTTAATGTAAACATTTTATTAGTTTGTTTGAGTTGAGTTGTGAGCTTGTCAAGTGAAGTGATGCAGGCAGCTTATAATCGTATGACAGTACAAGCCTCGAGGAAGCTCTCGCTGCTGTCGCTCTACTCGTTCACACTAATTGATTGCTATCAGAGGCGGATATACCTCTGCCTCACCTCAGGTTGGTATGTGCTTTATCCATACACATCCATAAAGATCCTACCTTCTGATGCAAATGGTGACCAATCCGCTTACCGAAAGCAATGTTCTACAATTCAAACTATCAAGACTCTTCTAGGCTTCTAATGGCCGTCTCACAGGATTATTTACTCCGCTCTTTATTTTTTCTCGTGTTTGTATAATTAGTTTTCACCACCAAGTGTCAATGTTATGCTATCTATGATATCGATTGTAGTAACACAAGTATGAATTCCGCCATCTCTTTCTCTAGGTGGGCTCAAGATAAACTCTTTTTTGTTCTTTCTCGGTGATGTCGATGATATTATGGCCATTCTTCTATCCTTGACTGATAAATGGCTGGAATTTTTATCCCCTCGATGTTAAAACGCTGCTATTGCATTTAGACTATTTCTCGCTTCCGTGGCTGTTTACAGGTCATGTCAACTCTATCAGATTATCTCCCCATTCGTTGCGTTGCTTGTTGTGGTGGTAAAAGCAACGTCAAGGAAATGAACCGAGCTCTCTCTAACGGGGCGCACGTAGTTGTTGGGACTCCGGGCCGTGTTTTAGGTAAGTGGGAAACAAATTTGTCGACATGCAACACTTTTAAAGCAGCTTGAGATGCCAGGTTCTATCTAGAACTGTGTTTGCTGTTACCCAGCGAACATGGGCATCAGATTAATAATCATGTGATTTATAAACACGTTTTCTGTTTGAGGTGCGTTTACTCTGTGTGGTCCTGTGAAGCAATACGATGTTCTGGCTTTACTTTTATCTCCACTTACTCCTTGCGTTCTTATTAAAGTTTTAATTTGTTTATACTTAATCAGCGTGTGTATAAATCGAACATTGCCCCACGGTAGCCGTTTCAAGAAACCGTTATCAGCGAAAATAATTCTTTTTTCAATTGTTTGCATCGCTTTTCTAATTTTGTTGAGAATGTCTTTCGTGTACCATAGATGATTTGTCAATCAAGTTGCATCACAGTTTTGAAAAGTTCGTACATGCCTTATATTTACACTCCATTTCGGGATTCATCCTAGTTACAATCCTCAGACCGTAAGGTTCGTTTCAGTTAGTCTCAAAACTGGTAGCTTAGAGTGTAATTTCTGAGGATGTCAGCTGGTCATTTCTTCGGTTTAGCTTTCTAGTCCTGAATCCTTTTGTCGATCTGACATCCAACATAAGTTACCTCATTTTGATCCTTGCATCGAAAGCCCAATGTTTTTAATAATAACATCACATCCGAAACAGTCGTGACACATGGTCACGTTATTAATTATTACTGATTCACTTCGTTTGCTACTTAGCTCTACACAACATGCAAATGTCACAACCAACTTGCATCCATGGAAACCCAATAATACCTATTCTATTTTATTTCTCATCTGTCTAGGCTTGGGTATCCTGACAGTATCTTAGCCCACGTGCAGTCTCCGACTGTGCGGTACTGGCTGTATCGGACTTGTGCTCTCATACATACATACATTCCACATGCTTGTGACATCGTAACTGCAACTGGTTTACACTCATCTTTTTGGTTTACAACTTGCTGGATCCAATCAGATCTGATCCGTAACGCTGCTCTACGTCTGGATACAGTTCGATTATTCATCATAGACGAAGCGGATGAGATGCTGAATCGTGGTTTACGCGATCAATTGGAGGAAATTTTCAAGCGCCTGCCTTCGGTAAACGAATTCTCGGTGTCTCCGACTCGTCGAGCACAAGTGGTCATTGTATCAGCCACGATGCCCACAGAACAGCTGGAGCTGTTCGAGAAGTACACGGTTAACCCGGTGCGTATTCTCGTTCCTCGGTAAGTGGATGAACGCAAATGTGACTACTCAACAAACTTATATTTTTTGCCAATGAGCTAACCTGTTTTAATTTTAATCATACTTGACCGTACCCCGCAAGCTGACTGTAAGGACAAAGGATGATGGTATACAGCGCATGCGTACTAAATGCTTTACTGTACGGCACTGAAACCTGGACCACCCACGCAAGATACGAACGGAAGCTGAATGCTTTCCATCTACGAATATTCGTCGTATCTAGAACATATCGTGGATGGACAGAGTGACTAATGCTGAGGTGCTTTCAAAAGCCGGTCTACAGAGCATGTTTACTCTACTAGCACTGTGACGCTTGCGGTGGTTTGGTCATGCCTACAAAATTGAAAATGGTCGTTTTCTGAAATATCTATTTTATGGTGAGTTGCAATCAGGAAGTCGACCATTGGGTAGACCGTACTAGCGGTACAAAGACGTTTTCAACAGAGATATGAAAGCTCTTGGCATTTAGTTGGGAAGAACTTGCTTTTGACCGCTCACCTTGGATGCATTGTGTAAAGCGTCGTCTGCAAGCTGTGGAGGAGCAGATACAGCTCTTGTCTGCTGAACGTAGATCACGCCGCCGGCGTGCAACTGACGCCCTACAAACGTGTTCTGATCATCGTTGCAAGCGCTGCGGGAGATATTGTTCCTCCCGAATCGGACTTCTTAGTCATTTAAAATGCTGTAGAACATAAACATTCATGCGATTGTGATCTACATCCATCGTCGACATCGACCGAAGGAGGCCAACAACAACTTGACCGTATACGCACCACTACCGCATTCGTCGGTTTTGCGCTTATGAGACAGTCATGACTAGTAGATCTCATTTTTTGTTCAAAGATAGTAGCCAGAGTTGAATTGTAAAGTCATCGATAAAACCTTTTACACGATGTTCTCTGAAACTCATAGCTACAAGGAAGCACTCGTATTTCCATTGTAATCGCACAATCATAGATTTGTTTATGGGTCATTCACTATTTATCATGAGCAATGTTTATATGATTAATCGAATCATAATCGTGAATTGCATTACAACGATAGCAAGTTGCCATGTGTTACTGCCATACAGCGACGAAACGGTCAAATCCTTAAACGATGAGGAAGGGTGGGACCTGCGCATCCATTAAACCTTTAGAATATGGGCACGTTAAGATGAGCTGTCTACATCTCAAATCAATCGATTCATGTAAGATTTGCCACACTTAATCATGCGACTGACGGATAGATCTACACCTATACTTCGTTTTGTTCCTCTACTGTGTGACCGCGCCGCAACGCCTTTTTTCAAGCTGAATCTATTCACTTTACTCGCATCTCTTCATAAGCTGCATGAGATTCAAGATGACCTACCAGATTATCGCTGTCATGATGGCTCCAAAAGTTGTCGTAGCCGGGGGAGGCCGTGGGGATAAGCTCCCACTGTCTATAAAATGCTCTCATTTGGCGCGCGTCTCAAATAGCCTCTGACAACCAAGTCCAGCTTCTGGCCTGCACGAGTGGCTCCCCGAGCCCGGCTGAACTGCTTCTAACAACAGGAAAAGGGGCGAGGGCGAGTGACTTCCGCCTGAAAACCAGTTTGCTTCGGGCAGATGGAGCTCGTTAGCCTGGGAGGGCATTTCATCTAAGGGTAGGAAAACCCTGATTTTAAACCTTAGCTGCCCTGCGGATACCCGATCGCGGGAATGGCTTCGGGAGAAAACCCTGAGGAAATATCTAGAGCAGTCTCATAGACGGTTAGTTGGTGCACACCACCTCTTTCTAGCAACTCCCTGCTGCCCTGCAGGTCGCACTTGGTTGTGCAAAGGCTGGAGAAGCTGACTCGAACAAACGCCGAGTGGTGCTGCGGACGCCGCTTTGTACTCAAATTCCCAAGACCCTTTATTGAAGCCGACTCATCCTCCAGGAGGAGATAGTCGCACAAAGTAAATTAGGCTGTCATGAGGTTGCCACTGGGTTCTAAGAGGCTCTGAGAATTTATGCGCGGTTTCGATAGTTTCGTTCTTTCGTGCAACTCAGCTGATCGCCAGGTAGCTCAGTGCTATTTGAACTTGATATCGGAAGACTCACAATTGATGTTTCCTCTCTTTTGCCATTTTCATTGTGTGTGTGGAAATTCTTACATATCTTTCAATCGTTACGTTTTATTTTTCTTCATCTGTCCTCAGTGATGAGTTGAGTTTGTCGGTTCTCAAACAATTTTACATAGACGTTGGTGCCGAGGAATGGAAGTTTGAAACGCTGTGTGACTTGTTTGCCAGTGTTTGCGTCCCGCAAACGGTGGTATTCGTGGGCACCAGACGGAAAGTGGAATGGTTGAGTGCTCAATTGCGACGGGACAGCTTCACGGTGGAGGCTGCACATGGTGAGTTGGATCAACGTGTGAGGGAAGCGGTCATGGAGCGGTTCCGTTCAGGCACAAGGTAAGTGTTGTTTATCAAATCGATGCTTCTTGTTGGTCAATCGTGTGTTTTATTCCGAGGTGTAGCCAGCGGCAAGTTTGCACATTGCTGCGTCGACTTGCGCCACATCAGTTATGAGCCTTCACGCTGTTTACTTATTCTCAGTAGACAAGAACGTCAATCTTTCCGTAGTTGAGTATCGCTGAATTGCTCAAGATGTCCTGGCGCATATCTCAGCATACTTCTTCTTCTGTTTTATATCAACCCCAGCACTTGCTTGAAGAACTGAGCCCGTATGCTGTCGGCAATCCTTTCACAAACCGTTAAGAAATGTCCGCATGGTGGGATGTTGGCAAGAAAAGATTGATTGTAATGCATGATGCCAGCCTTCTACAGCATTATTCGTTCGGGCAACTTCATACTTATTCCAGGTTTCAGGTGAAAATATAGCTGGTGCAAAGTTTTCTCTTTACCTCTAATTCGTCAACCTCGAACAAAGGTATGTTCAAAATAAGATAACAGTTCATTCATCCTCTCACCAGCTGACTAAATCATTCCCCGACACAATCATGAGGCGTAAATTATCGTCTGCCTCATAATCTGCTTTCATCCCTAGTTCACAAATTTGTCGTTGCATGGCATGACATCTCGAATAATTCAGCGGTACTCAACTACGGAAAGATTGACGTTCTTAAAATCAATTGCATATCTCTCCTGCTAAATAAATTTATTTGAACGTATTCTGCCTTCTTCAGAAGTTATCAAACTGAAGATTAAGTGCCTTGGGGGTTAAATGTCTAGGGATTAAGTGTTTGATAATTAAGTGACCGTCTCTCTCTCTCTCTCTCTCTCTCTCTATATATATATTATAGATATATATATAAGATATGATATAGATATCGTGTGTGTGTGTGTGTGAAATCACACTCCTGATCTAGGCAAAGTGCCGCACAGTCATCGACTGCACGTTGTCTGAGATACTGTCTCAGCTTGATCATATACTGGTTCAGTAGCTCTTTAAGTCCCACCCTTCCCCGTCTATTTAGAATGTTTTATCATATGGTTGTATGGCCGTTAAGTACTCGTTAGTTGTTATCGGTCTTACGATGTCCCATGGTATTGTAGGAATTATTCCCAATTGATATAATTCCTTAATTCCAAAAGTAAGTTTATTTTCATAAACGTTTTCCATCATGATGCCGTGTGTCGTTTGCTCTGTTTACCATACATGTTGAATCGTGATTCTGAGTAGTCTGTAGTTGACAGTGCAGCAATAGTTATTACGGGCGGGAAAACGGCAGTGAGACTTCGGAGTGCTTCCGCATGCAGCTGAATACCGTTGGCAACCAATATTGCATATTCTTAATAAACATCTAGTACCATTGCGCATATATTTCGCTAGCGTTGGTTCACTACATTTAAAACTGCAGCTGATGATATTTTCTATCTCGTGTTTCTCTCCAAACCCCGATATGCTTCAGTCGGTGTTTCATTTCCCTCTCCCTGTCTCCTCCTCTATTTTTCGATTCCTGCCGACTCTTTTGGATCGTCATTTCTTTGTTCAGCCGAATCTTGGTCAGTAGCGACATGTGGGCCCGTGGAATTGACGTGCAAAACGTCGGTTTGGTGGTCAACTACGACCTACCCGCGGCACCGAGTGATTACTTACACCGGATCGGTCGTTCCGGAAGATTCGGTCGTCGCGGTCTGGCTGTCACTTTCGTTGCTGGCGCAGAAGATGTCAAGCGGCTTTCATCCATCGCTCGCTACTATCGAGCTTCAATCGAGCCAGCTCCCAGCAATTTGGAACATATGATGGTCCATTTGAATCCATCCAAACAGTCGGAACTTGCTCCCGATCTAACCTCTGCGCACACTCTTAATAGTGTCAATCTAGCGAACGCCCTGAAAAAGAAAAAGAAGACTAAGAAAAAACGCAGTCGTCCGAAACCTGTATGAATGCTGCAAACCGTTGATACTCTGTATACATAATTTGAAATTATAATTTTTTTAAACCAGTACAGATTTCTGTGTTAACCCTTGTGCAGTTTGGAATGAGTTTTATATATCACCATGGTCGCATTTGGGCAACCTGCGATGTCTCAGCCCATGTAGGGAGATGTAGTGATGTCGGTATTTGCATCAGATCTATCGAGGTCAATCCTGTTCTTTCGACTATTATGTCATTGGCATGGTAGTTAGCTTCATGCTAAAACATACTGTAGTCTCACAACCATTTCCCGTTCTTTTTTTCCTCATATCTCTCTAGGCCTGGGCAACCTGGCAGTATCTTCGCCCACGTGTAGTCTCTGATTGTGCGGCACTTTGCCTGGATCAGGCTTGTGCTCTAATAACATTCCATACGATTGACGCAGGCTTCAAGGACCAAATCCTACGTTAACCACGTCAACTCCTGTGTTTCGCTTCCGCTTATCAATTACGCTACAATTCACCCCGTAGGTCAACCTTTGCAACGCTGCTCACTTTCATCTGATTTGTCAGTCGATTTGCACCAACCGGTTCACTTCCAGCTGTCACCAAATTGAGTTTGTTTGAACGACCTTGAAGCGGTTAGCGTTGACCTTGTGCTCCTGTGTCGCCCGAACCACTCTCAAGCAATTCTTTCGAAACCTGAATTACTGCGATTTACTTCGTTAGTCGTTTCGCACTTCTCGTTTTAGTTTTGTCACGGGGAGTGGTGGTCTGCATGTCATCCATGTGATCTGCACTCATTGCTAATGCATTTTGCACCTCTACACTATCATTGTGTGACACTGATGGAAATTTGCCACGTGATCTTACACACCTCTTCAACACTTGTGAGTCTGGCCAAAGGGTTTCCTCAACGGTGAATTCCCATTTGTATCTCTTTAAATGTATGATCAGCTTAGACTTGCCTTGAAATTTTGTCGTTAAGTTCTATGGGATCGATTATACACTCTGTTAAGCTCTACTCTCTCCTTGCTTTGTGATTCATGTGCTTTACGTCACATCTAAGGTCATTTGGCTTGTTTGTCGTATTTTGCGTACTTTAGGGTATTGTGGAGAGTTTATTATTTACGTTTTGGGACTACTCATCAGTACCAATTCCTTCGAAATATTCACAAAGTTTATTACAACGGTGCGCATCGGAGGCACTGGACTCGAGTTTCGCTGTTATTTATGCTCATCAGTGGGCATGTCCTCTGCACCCAGTCTCACTCAAACAGTGGACCATCACCATTGTAATCCCACTTCTTACTGCTTGAGGTACTGTCCACCACGAAAACAATCAGCTGCATTTGTCAGTCAATTCGAAATATTCTGGACGGTCCTGACGATGGTTCTACTCGGTGAGATGTATCGAGTTTTAAGCCCAATGGATGCTGAAATTTCAAAGGATATATATGTTGTTTGCCTCCTTTGGTCGATGTTGACCATGGATGTACATCACAATCGCGTGAATGTTCAAGTTTTGCAGCTTCTGGAATGACTAAACAGTCCGATTCGGGAGGAAAAGGAACGATCTCTCCCGCAGCGCTGGCAACGATAGTCAGAACTCGGTTGTATTGCGTCAGTTGCACGCCGGCGGCGTGATCTGAAGCCAAGAGCTGTATCTGCTCCTCCCCAGCTTGCAGACGACGCTCTACACGTGCCTCCAATGTGAGCGGTCAAGAGCAAGTTCTTCCCAACTCGCCGTGTCAATGCCAAGAGCTTTCATATCTCTTTTGCAAACGTCTTTGTACCGCAAGTGCGGTCTGCCCAAGGGTCGACTTCCTAGTTGCAACTCACCATAGAGTAGATGTTCCGGAATACGCCCATTTTCCATTCTGTAGACATGATCAAGCCAGCGCAGGCGGCGCTGTCGCAATAGAGTGAAGATGCTCTGTAGACCAGATTTTGAAAGCACTTCAGCA
>JACCGJ010019358.1:0-12968 GCA_013407085.1 Atriophallophorus winterbourni | reverse complement strand
TAGCGAGAGTCGAAGAGATTGAGACTTGCATTACGATCTTCGTATTGTTTGTGCCTTAAACCACGTACGAGCTTGGTTGTCCGTTGATATATTCTCTGCAAGAAGCTGATGTCCTTCTGTAGCCAGGTTGACCAAGTCTGAACCGCATACTCCATGGTTGACCTCAAGTACGTATTAATTATTTGATGAACAGTTTGCTTCGTGAAACTCCTGAACATGCGTTTTAGCAGAAGCAGTACTCTCGACGTCTTTTCATAGACAGCTGTGGTGTGATGTGACGGTTTCAACGTGCTGCTCACCCACACACCCAAGTCCTTTTCCGTATCAGTGCTTTTCGAGAATATAAGAACCAAGGATGTAGGAGAACTCGAAATGTCTTCCAACAGTCAATATCTTGCATTTTCTGACACTGAAAGGTAATTCATTTCAAACTGACCAGTCCTGTAAAGCATCGAGGTCCAGCTGAAGCTGTCTGCAATCCGCAGTGGTGCGTACTTGTGTCCACGGTTGGCTATCATTCGCAAATAACAAGATTTTGCTGCGAACAAGTTTAGTTAAGTCAATGAACGTATGTTTAATTAATCAGTTCGTTTTAAGCTTCTGTTTGTCATGGTCAGTACAAACAAAACAGAGCAGTCATATGCTGAGAAAGCGAAAATTGTTGAGCGCTTAGTATCCTACTATTGTGTTATTTACAGATTTCTATCTGTTCTGTAAAGACCGTAACATTATGTTTAGTGACTACTAAAACTGTGAAAATTCGGTAAACGAGGTAAAACATAAAAATAACCGTTAAATTAGGCTCGATAATGCTTCAAACTGTGCTATTTTAAACTTAAACGATTCGCATAAACTCATCTGACTATAAAGATTTGAAGTCATCTTGAAATTTTCAGTTTAACCGTTATTCGTAACTTATTCATTTGCATTCTTAGTATGACGCAAAACCAACGCACTCTGTTGTCATGAAAACACGTAATGAAGTGATTTTTAACGTTCGCTTAATTTTTGGGAAAATTTAAGACTCGAAAATCTGGTAATAACTGATTCCTCATGGAGCGTTATCAGATAAAATTTAGATTCTGATGTTTAGTTAAGTTTTAATTAGCTGAACATCATTTAAATCTTTGAATGAATCTGTGATTCATAACCACCTACTAATTAAACCGCGCGCTTGTCGAATCATCGTTTTGAACAAGACGGACGAGTGGACAGGTTGTCACGTGATGTGCGGGGAAGCGAAATAATTCAGGCGATCGATAACAAGTCATCGCGATTTTGAATCGCCAAGGTTGTCCGAATTTAATGCGGGAAATTCAAATTTATTGAGTAGATTAATTTAAGAATGAAGCTTGTAATATTCTGATCATTTTGATTCACATGTGACTAGGCTATTTAAACATAGTGATGGATTCGAGATTATACTTGTATCCCAACTGTTATATAGGGTTCGTACAACGAACCACGATGTTCAGACATAGAATCACAAAGTGATTCTTGGTTAAGCACTCGAGGCACACATGGATGACCAAAGTAATGTGTTGCTCACATCCACATCTCTTACACACCACTACCGGTTTCTGGCTGTTTGCCGTCGTCAGGTGGAGATAGTTAGATCAGGTTCAGTGAGCCTTGAAACACTGGATAAATAGTAAACAAAGTTATACTTGAATGCCACTGTTGCATAGAAGAATCACTTTGTGATTCTGTGTCTGAACATCGTGGTTCGTTGTACGAACCCTATATAACAGTTGGCATACAAGTATAATCTTGCTTACCTTTAATCCACTGTTTCAAGGCTCACTGAACCTGATCTTACTATCTCCACCTGACGACGGCAAACAGCCAGAAACCGGTAGTGGTGTGTAAGAGATGGGGATGTGAGCAACACATTACTGTGATGGATTCGTATATAAACAAAATATATGCATAATTTAACCACTCACGGAAAATGAGACTTCGCAAGGAGTGTCTAAAACACAGGGAATTCTATAACGTAAACGTACATGTTAGAATTATCACTATTAACAATATCATTATCGTCATCACCATCATCAACAACGTTATTTTAATTTTATGACAAACGTCTTCGAGAGTTCACTAATCATCTCAAATGATTTACAGTGAGTTCGGAAACGATTGTTGTAAGGCCAATGAACCGAATTGTTGAAAAAGATTTCTAAACTGAAACTTACCTACCTCGAATGTGATACATGAAAAAAACTCTAGGCCAATACAACTCCGCTGCACTACTAATTACTAAAATAAGTAAACACATCAAACGAAATATTTTCACATCTTTGGGAGCCACGTGAAAAATTCTGCGGTGCGCCAAGCAATCGTGAATTTTGATGAGGTTCATCTGTGAGCTGAACGGACCAATCGTAGTGGCTTCTTGTAAGATTTTCACAAGAGAAATTTCGACAGTTACTTTTAACAACTCGTTGCCAAACCCTAATGTTGAAATATTCAAACAATTTCAAATTATCACGTGACACCAAACGGAATGTTGCTCATCGATACTTTTGAATCGCTCGTTGGAATTCACGTTTGCTCTGGCAAGCAGCGACGGTGTTCTGTGACAAGACGGCTTTCAGCGTGGGCGGGTGATTCGATCGTTTGAATAACATGTTTATCGCCGATTCGGAGTGAAAATTATATTCAAAGCGAGTGTATTAGGATTTTGATTATGGCCCAAGAGGTGTTCACTGATGACGGCGATTTAGCGATGGCTTCGCCTTTCGAACCCCCTCGTCTCGGCTCAGAGAACAATGCTTGCATACCGAATCTTATATTTATGAAGTGACCACGTTGTCCAATACAATATTTCGAAGAAAAACGGGAGGAATGGAAGTGGAGAAAAGGGGCAGTATTGTTGTTCGCTGCCTGTCGGGGTTATTGCCTCGGATCCCGTTGTTGGATGCCTCGCGCCATTTGAATATAAATTTGAAAAGTGGTCGATATCGCTGACCGGGCGGCGAAGATCGATAATTGTACACGTGACGCTGATTGATCTTTGAATCGTGTGTTGCCGAAAGGTAGGATAAGTAGACGTGTACGATGATGAATGTGTAGAGACACTGGTCTGCTACAGAAAAGGTTGGTATAGAGAATCTTAAACGTTGATTAAAAGTTCGATTCTCAGGTTACTGACATTTTAATCACGTTATCTTTCCTTGTTGTTGTTATCGATATCGTACATGGATGAACATCACAAGCGCATATCAAACTGTGCGTTTTGGGAGGACAAAATTTCTCTTTCATCGCTCACAGCGACGAAGTGTCCTTAGTCGATCCGCGTCAATTGTACGCTGACGGATTGATCTACGATCACTTTGAAGCAGCTGAGGGCGCTATCTACTCTACTCCAGCTCGTAGACGACACTGTATATAGTGTTTTCAAAGTGAACGCCCAGAAGCAAGTTTTCCCTACCTAGTAGGATCAATGTCGCGAGCGCTTCTATCTCTTTTACAAATGTATTTGTACCGCAAGCGCGGACTTGTCAAAGGTCAAGTTCCTGATGTCATCTCATCATAGGGTAGATATTTCGGAATACGACCATCTTTCATTTTGTAGATATAACCCAACTATGGTAGGCGGCGCTGTCACAGTAAGGTGACAATTTTCTCTAGATCGGCTTTAAAGTGCACTTTGGTATTCATTAATTTGTTCATTCGCGATATGTTCAAGATACAGCAGATGCTAATAAATTCCGTTCTTGTCTTATTTAAATGGATCTGGTTTCACTGATGTTTCGAGAAGCAATCATTATGCAATCATTGCGTATAACATCAGGTTTTTCTTTAGGGTCAATTTACTTTCGCCCCAAACGCGAGAGGTCAAACAGGACAAGATGACAGCTGTTCTGCCAATCCGCTAAGCGATCTCAGTGTCTAGTTAGAGGTTGAACCAAGATATGCGGAATGATGTGTTGGCTACAACTGACAGCTTTCAACAGTTATGAGACTAAATTTAAATATACAACTTGAGGGATTCCATAATAATTGTACGTTCATATAGAAGTACTTTACGCACTACGATCTGACTTTACATGTTAAGCCTCAGTGCAACCGCTTACACGTCTCGTGACGGGTGGAATAGATCTTGTCATCAAAGCCTGCTAGTTAAGTCTCCCTCAGCGAATGATTTGAGGGAGGAAATTGTTACAAATTTACTCGGTGCTCGAATTGATAATAATATAAAATGTGTGTGCAAAAAACCGAACTGCAGACCATGAGATCTCAATGCAATGGATTTGTAATACCAGACGATTTTTCTCCGAATAATCTGTCGACAGACAATCAAATTAGTTTCCTTCGGTCAATTTCTACTATTTACACATAACATGGTTTCATATTTCACAGTGTTTAACAATGGAACAGTCTGATTGGGAAGTAAGAATATCTCCCAACTTCTCTCTCTCAGCGACAGGTAGTACTCGGTCGATCGGTGACAGTTGCTCTACACTCTCATCACCCGAGATCACTATCTGGTCATCCACAAACACTGTCCAATCTGAGTGAGTGGTCATGAGCAATGTCATCAGGTCAAGGTCGAGAGTTTTCATATCGCATTCTTCTTGACTTTTTGACACCGCAAGTGTGACTGGCTCATATGTCGAGTTCCTGATTTCAAATCTCCATAGTGTAGATGTTTTGGAATAAGTTCATTTCCATTCGATACACATGAATCAGCTAGCGCAAACTGCACTGTCGTAGCAGATTGGACATGGTAGGCAGACAGCTATAGAAATCACTTCAATATATATATGACTTTATCAACGTCGATCATATATCCAATTAGATCAACAGCAACCCATTCTTGTAGAATGAAGTTTTAGAACTTTTTGAAAATTTACATGTTCTACGTACAATGAAGTGTCTACCAAAGACAGTAAAACAAAAACGCCTAAAAATATCGATTAGAAAAATTTTAGAAACAGAATGGGCGGATAGATGATGCTGCATGAAAAAATTCTGGAATATTGGTTTGAAGAAAACTGTAGATGGAAAACAGTTCTCATGTATGATGAAATTCTTCTGAAATTTTAGACACTTCTAAGTGATCATGCACTAAACGCGCATAGTGTGCTCGCAATCAACAATATTCAAATAATTTGAGCGAATCTTCACATGTGTGGGTTCACCTATTGTTGTGGGCATCCGTCCGTCGATGTTGACTATGAATGTACACGACAAGCGCAAGCGAATAATAATATAAAATCTCCACAAAATCAATAGGGACAGTCACATACCGCATGGTTCGTCATATACTCATTGAGTTTTGGAAGCGAAAACCTCAACAGATTCTGATCGTGTGATTTCTTCAGGCAAATAGTTCCAAGTGAAACAAATTCTTACGGAGAAACAAATACGACGTATATCCAATCGAGAATGCGGAATGCTTGAAGCCTTTGAATGTGTTCGTGTTCGAGTAAGGTCATTGGGCTTTAGCAAGTGTTTAAGGGGATGGTTTACAGAATGCATGATTTTGAAGGTCAACATAAGGTCACTACGTACCCGCCGTTGGGTAAAATCTTGTAGGTTCAGTTTTAACATTCGCTCTGTGAAAAGCAAATTTCTGTACCGGGAGACCAACTTTGTAGCACGATGATAAATCCTGTCGAGTAGTTCGATATCCTTCCTCAGCCATGGTGCCCAGGCTTGGATGGAATATTCCGTAACAAGACGCATATACGCGTTAATTTCCCGGGGTAGGGTTTTGGGTGCAAAAATCTTGAATATTCTTTTCAGAATACCCAAAATACGACAAGCTTTATTGTACACTATCCGGCAATGATGTCCAGACTTAAGGTTAAACGACACCCATATACCGAGATCTTTTTCTGCGATGGTCCAGACAAGATCTTGCGTGCCAAGCTGATACGTTTGGTGCACAGATTTTCCAAGCCACCGTATCTTACATTTCTCTGTGTTAAGTGGTAACTCATTTGACTGGGACCAACGAAAAAGGAAGTTTTGTTTTCAGTATTTTTAACGCCGAAGCGACTACTATAATTAGTGAGGCAAAAACTGGGTCCTTCTTTACATCAACACCCCTCAAACAAACACAGAAAATTTATGCAAGTAGTATAGCCATAACAATGTGTTTCTTCAAAATATTTATACCATTAAAGTGCATCCACATAACCTTTAAGCGACAACATGTCTAAGCCCTAATGGGCATTATACACGTATACGCGTGATGTTATCGATTTTTCTGATTGATATTCGAAATGTTTCAATTCATACGTAGACGAGGAAACAACATATTCTCAGCGATAATTAACGCGAATAGATTTAATTGGTCTTCTTGTGTGTGTATCTAATGAATGTTTCCGAAATATATGACAAATTCTCATTGTACATCAAATTTTATTGATTACAACAATACTGAACAGCACAAACCTTCAATACAGCAATCGCCGAGACTTTTGGAAAGCAGTAGTCAGATCACCAATCTGTGAAAGTGATTATCTTTTCTGTAACAAATACGAGGTTACAAACAAATAGTTTTGTTAAATTCGATTTTAGATTTTCGAGTGTTGCTGGAAAACCATTTGGTGAAGACGAACTAAAGGATCATTCATGAACGGCAAGACAAGTATTTTTGAAGATCGATAGTTGTTTGCACCATGATCTGCATCGACAGAAGGAGGCCAACAACAACAACAACTTGCCAAGTGCTTGCTGTATATTTGCCATGTAGTTATAAATTTACCCTAAGCTTTCGAAATACTGCTTCATTTCAACTAAAACAGTTTCCTACATATGCAATAACACCACCAAGCTTATAGAATAATGTAATACACTATATTTCAGTTGTTTTCTATCGTTGCCTGAGTGCACGCTTCCAAACACTTATTAGTCTCAAAAATCTCACGCCTGACAAGAGTGTTTTATGCCAAAGATAACAAAACGCAGTCTTGAAACAACTATCCATGCTCATCCATGACTGAATTCGATCCAACGGTGTAATTTTGTACCACAAAATATTTTACGGTTAGATTAAACACGAAAGAAACGCCGATAATTAGAAATGCAACCGATAAAATCTTCAAGGTCACTTGAAGATCAAGTTTGAATTAATCATGTATTTTAACTGCCGATCTGCTCTCACGCTATTTAAGACATTTAACTGAAATAATTGCTAGGATTTATGATGCATAGTTGAATATTACGTCTGTAAAATCATACATTTTTAGACATGGTTCTACATGCTTGGCATTTAGAGCGGTTTAAATTTCACTTTCACACCCAGTATTAGTTACACGAAAATCATGATATTGAAAATCGTTGATCTTGTCAGACCAGAATCTGGGATGCAAATAAATCATCAGCATTGCTTGCTTGTCGGTACAAATGATTACTAACGAGCTTCGTCATTCAACAAAAGTAGCCTTGTTCAACCATTTTAAATGTTTCATCTGATACAGTCTGTAGGCTGGTTTGCGATGTTTTTAAGTCAGAAAAATGTAAAGATAGCGCGATGATTTGTATGTAAAAAATCGAAACCCAACTGCGCTTTCTACGTGGAATAAGTTTGTGATAGCATATATATATATATATATATATATATATCTCCTATATAATATATTCAAGAAACTTTTGTATGTACATCATATGCCTTTATTTCAATTTCTGTCACACGGCATTTAGTTTAGTAAACTACCTTTCGACGAATCCAGTTAGAGAAATAAAATTTTCTCCTACCTCTACATCATTTGCGGTGAAGATTGTTTGTACACCGGGGTTACGCTAATCTTGATGTGCTAAAGCCTGAGTCAATCTCAAAAATAAAATTCGATCAATAAATTGGAATCCTCTTTGATTACTGCTATTCAAGTTTGAACTTTGCAATGAATCCATTTTATTTGCGATTATACTACTGAATGATAACATCGAAATCAAAGAATTTCAAAAGAAGCTCAAACAAATCGCTTTAAATTTGGACGTCATTATGAACGAAATTGATCGATTGATTGCGATGTATGTAAACCGCTTACACTGAATCAAGTATTTGATTTCCAACAAAGATCTACCCTGATGCTCTCCTTGAATACATTACGGTGTTTTAAGGTATTAAGAACACGAATCCCTCTCGCAATCGATGTCTTTGTTTTGGCCTCCAGTCTGGTTGAGCCACAGTTCAGTCCGCTTTACATCAAAACAGACAACACAACAACACGGATAGGATCACCGCAGACCACCCAATAACACGACGACGCATGTCTAAGCTTGTGTTATCTCAAGGTCATGATTCAAATTTGTCTGTCACGTGTCGTTATTGGTATTCTCGAATCATTGGCCTTCACAATTGAGCACATGATTTGTTGATGGCTGCTCGGTGAAACTTCAAACATTTATTTGAACTTGTGCTGCGGTAGTTCTCCTCGTTTGTTCTTGCGAATTCAACCACATTTTTATCGCGGTTTTGATTCATGCAACGAAACAATGTTCCTGGTGTACAACTAGGGGTATGTATCACGTTTTGCAAAATATTTTCATTGATTATACCATAAAATATTACATTAATATACCCAATTAGATTCATATTCTGGCTCTTTCGGAAAACAATATTGATCAAACATGTTGCCTAAAATGTAGTTCCTAAATAAATTAGTTGATTTATCGATTGGAATCGAAACTAACCTAAATACAATTTTGTTAACAAGTCGGTAGTTGATGTTTTTCATAACCCTGCTGAAAGGAAATCCTCTGGATTAGTTTAATGAACCATGAAGGAAGTAGGACGACAGTTTTGGGTTCGAAGACTATCCATTTAACCTTCATTCTCAGCTTACTAAAGTTCGTAAGTTAGCTTTATACGATTTTCATCTTGGTGCTTTTGACACGAAGCCTAAGTTGAAAATTCTCAGACTTATTCTCGGCTATATAACCTCAAATTTTGAAATGTTAATCTGGCATATTTCCCGGCACTTATTTCAAAGTCTTTGAATTGCTCAAAGTTTCACGTACGAGATCGCTTCCTAACGAAGTCATTCTTGAAATGATTGCGAAACAGCCTTTTTAATGATGCGATTGACTTTCAATGATATTTTTATTGCTAATTCTCACATACTGCATGACGATCGCCTTAAAGGTCAATCCTTCACGAAAAAATTATTCAAAGTTTCACGAAGTACACCTGCTTTGGTCCCTATTATGGCGTTTTGGTGATACAGATTTTAGCCAGATTTTAGTCCTGTCTTCGGTATCTAGAATATTGTTCACATGGCGGGTTTTTGATCTGTACAAAAGTATATTCAAGAGGTAAACTCTTAGAAACTTTCTTCAATTACTAAATGCCTACATGGGAACTGTTATAAAATATTTAATTCGGAGTCGGTATCCATGTTGAACGAGGCAATGACAAATCAATAACAAATCGTTTTTGGAAACATAACTTCAGTCTGAAGGTTTTGATTGCAATCGCCTCACCTGTGCTCAAGATTTCCAGCTAATTTTTGCTCAATTCAAGTCAATATTTTAACACGAGTTATGAAACATAGGCTTTGTCACCTGAAGGTGAAATTTGAAATTCTACGCATTAAAAGTCGCACAGCAATGGAGCTAGGCAGTGAATTCGATCGTGCAAGCATTCGGAGGATTTGGTAATAATACTTCCTTGGATAGATAAGCATCGTACATTTTCTCTGTTTAAAACTGTTTCTCTTACAAGAATTTAAAAAGAAGAAATCGTTCAAACAGAATCCAGTGCCAAGTCAAAAATTGTGTGCACATGTGCTAAACCATATATCTCATGATTATCTCAATTGACCTCCCTGGGGACTGAGATGCCTCTGTATTCTATACCTTCATGTTAGCCTCCTTCGTTCGATGTCGACCATGGATGTGCCTCACAATCGCATGATTGTTTCATTTTCCACCGCTTTTTGATTGATTAAACACTCCGATTCAGGAGGAACAATCTTTCACACAGCGCTCGCAACGATATGAATTACTCGGTCAATTGACGTCAGTTGCACGCCGCCACTCTCCTCCTCATCTTGGACAAGACGCTTTACACAGTGCTCTAAAGTCAACTGTCGAGAGCAACTTCTCTCAAACTCACAGAGGCAATACCAAGAGCTTGAATTTCTCTTTTGCAAATGCGGTTGACTTTCGGGTTTTAACTCACCATAGAGTAGATCTTTTGAAATAAGACCATTTTCCATTCTATACGCGTGACTTAGCGCTTTCGTAGTGAGGTCCAAAGTTCACAGTTTTAGTGGTTCAAAAGCAAATACTTTACAGTAACCTCATATTAAAAATATATCTGGAATGCATAAAAACAACACAAATGTTTTATCAATATGGAAAGTTAGCATGTGTATTCAGGTGCGAGGTTGGATTTAGTCAACAAATACTTTTCAAGTTTAGCCTTGAACTTGTTTAGGCTTGATACACAAATGAAATGTGGGGGTAGAGAGTTCCACATAAAACAAACTCGGACACCAAAGAAAAATCTTAAACAATTTGATCTAGAGTGTGGAATTATTAACTTGTAGCCATGAGATCTACTATCACGTGCTTATTGCCGATGAAACAGGAGTTCATGTGGGTAATCCACTGTATGCAGAATGTCGAACAGCGTGTTCAAGTCGCCCCTGAGACGACGGTACGACAGCCTTTTGTGTAGTCCGGTTACCTGTTTTGTAGCGCTGTAGTATACGCGTTGCAGCAAGTTCATGTCCTTTTGTAACCACGGTGACCATGCTTGAACAGCGTACTCCATTATTAGCCAGATATAGGTGTTGATTATCCGTTGGAGTACCTGCTTTAATGAAACTCCCGAATATCCTTCTGAGCAGTGCTAAGGTTTGGCAGGACGTTTTGTATATCACAGAACACTACCGTGGGTGAACATGCTCTGTTTACCGGCTTTTTGAAAAGCACTTCAGCATTCGTTAGTACAGCGCACATATAACCTATCGTTTTCACTCGATTACCGTAACGAACAGCGGAACACGATCTCTCTAGTTGAATTCATCTGTCTTAATTTTAAGGGTACTGAGCCTGCATTTTTCATTCCGTATCAGGTTTTTGATCAACGAATATTCACTGTATTATTCGCGGATAAAACACTTGTATTATATTCAAACTACAAAGATGCTATATCCATACATACCGCAGACACTTGCTTACATAGCTGAAGTAAAGAAACATCTCATAATTTCTGTGTCGCATTAAAATCGTTCTCTTTTAACTAGAAATTCTATAATGAGTGGAAACGGAACGCTACAAATTGATACTGTATTGACACTGTATTTTATGTAAAAGAATCAGCCTAAATATCTTCCTAAGTGCAACTGATCTCAGTTTTTCTGCATTACTCCAATACCTTTGCATGTTCTATCAACCGGTAACCATAGTAACTCGCATTGATTTTTCGCTTCTATGCGTCTGGCTTGCGAAACAAGAGTCAAGTGTGAGACGCATCGGTTATATTTAAGCCTGGCTGTAATATTCCAATAATTGTATGCATGGATTTCACGTTTTTGACCACTTAGATATGCAGTGATGTTGTATAAAAGACGATTAGCCAAGTATTAGGCCACGACAATGTATTTTTGGAATCCCTCAGATAATCTCTTATGAACGCTCTTTAACCTCCAGTTTAAATGGTTCTACACAAATTTCGCTATGCTGGAAAACTTTATTTTTACCTCAATTCGATTCCAAACTTTTATCGATTCAACTTCACTGAGCCAATCTTGTCACTTGCTTGAATCTTGATATTTGGTCACATGACCTGGCAAAGCGATGTGGTTTATTGATCGATAATCACAACCGCATCACGATGGATTAATCGATCGGCGGTAAAATGTTGAGTAAGATGAGATACGAATGGCTGAATTTAGATCACCGGGTCACGTTGTGCAAGCAAAACGAACAAAGCTGAATATATTCCATCAGTTTATTCTTTTAAATTTATTACCCAACTGTCCAGACCTAAACCGGGACACTTCGTGCGCTATTGAAGCGGAAGACATATTTCCGTTTGGGTACCATGACAACAATGGGATGGAAATTTCTGCAAAACAACAAATTCTCCACAACTATATTCAGAATGAATTGTTTTCTCAGATTGCGTAAACTGACATGAATCACTGAAGAAACGAATGTGTGTTTCAGGATATTATTTAAATTTATCCCACAAGGGAATATTGAATTCACAGGTTTAGTCTTATTGCGTTTGAGATGCCAGTCTGTATGAGGAATCCATGAATGCAATCGAAACAACAAATATCGGTAGGCAATTTATGAGTACTCAATCAATACCCAGTACTTGTAGAACATTTAAAATTGACGTGGAATCTGAAATGCTTTATGAGAGGCTGGAAGTAAAGACATTTTGCTGATTTAAAAACAAAATATGTGTATCTCTCTCGGAATTCGTCCTGTTTCTAACCTAAAGATGAATCTAAATGTAAAACGAATCGTCCTGGATCAAACTAGTTGTTCTGCGACACACATTCTCTTTTGTTGGTACTCATAACATTGTGACGTCAGTGTCAGATTCAACATGATTCGAAATACAGCAGAAAGAATAGATTAAACTCAACTAAGCCGACATTGTATTTCAGCATTGCAACGAGTAATTAATTAGCTAATCAATTGAGATTCGAATCTTAAAGAGCACATTTACCAATCACAAACTTAGCACCAATGTGTCAAAGTATCGTTCACGGAAACAAATAAATCAGGAAAAATCAATGTTATAGAGCACATGGGTGCTTAATGCTTTACTGTAAATCAGTGTAACCCGGATCATCGAAGAAAGACATGAACGGAAGCTTGATGCTGTCAATTTACAAAGCATCCATCGCATTTGGAACCTATCGTGTGATAGAAATGGTAACAAATCCCGAAGTCAAAGAATATCGTTTGCATGAAGTTCCATCACACACATCTAACGACCGGTGGGTTGCTGTTTTCACGCATCAGTCAGATACAGTACAATC
>JACCGJ010019343.1:0-11759 GCA_013407085.1 Atriophallophorus winterbourni | reverse complement strand
GAAATAGATTAAACAGTATATAAGTGTTCGGAAACGAATAATGCAATAAAAATTCGTCTAATTTCGTTTTAAATTCATGCAAGCTAGTGGAGTGAGCAACGGTTGAAGTTAAACTGTTCCAAGTAAAACAGACATAGACAGATTAAAAATACCTTCCGCAGTTCAGGCGGGAATGGGGTACGACCAGCACATATTCATAGGTCTGATAATTTCTCGTATCCCTTCGCGTGAATAAATCCTGTAAGGGATGGTTCGAGGTATGGAATGTTTTGTAAAGTAAGATAAGGTCTCCTCTGATTCGTCGATAGGGAAAATCGAACAGATTCAGTTGTGCTATCCTTTCTTTATATGGTTTGTTTTCAATGCTGAGAACTAGTTTTGTTGAACGGTGATAGATTCGCTACATAAGTTCCACATACCTCTTGAGCCACGGAGACCACGACTGCACACCGTATTCCATGACCGGTCTCAAGTATGTATTCATGATCCTTGGTAATATCTTGGGCAAAAATTTCCCAAATACACGTTTGAGTAGATTTAGAACACGTGTTGCTTTTTTAATGCAGTGTTAGTTTGAAGTGATGTTTTTAAACTGGAGCATATCCAGACACCCAAATCTTTTTCTTCACTGCAATTTTCAAGGACATGCGAACCCGTGTGATATGTGAACTCTACTGGATTCCCCACATTCATGAGCCTGCATTTGGTGAAGTTAAACGGAAGTTTGTTCTTCAACGACCATATGTGAATCGTATCATGATTTTTTTCTAATAGCAGACAGTCTTCTGGGCTACGGATGCAACGCCATATCTTTATGTCGTCCGCGAATAAAGAAATGTTACATCGAAAAATTTCCGGTAATTCATTTTCATGAACCAGAAACAGGATCGGACCAAGGACTGAACCTTGGGGAACTCTGATAGTTGCTGCGATTTGTTTTGAAAATGCACCGCCAACACATCCCTGGTTAGTACAATTTGTTAGGTAGTCATTTAGCCAATACAACAAATTTCCTGTGATATCAATCAGCTTTCTAGTTATCTCGTCTGGTCCTGGAGATTTCTTTACGTTTAATTTTCGTAAGTGCTGCGCTACCACAATCGGAGTAATCAATACTGCTCCCGAGGACGGTCGGTCAAGTCGAATGATTGGTTCCTAATCAAGCTCAGTGGATTTCGGCGCAAAACCTCCAGCATATAAGTCTGCGAACAAGTCAGTGGTCTGATTCATCGACGAAGTTTGTAACAACATTGTTTTACTGTACATAACAATTGACCTTGATAACACACTTCCCGTTGAATCGTGTTCCGTGATTGCTACCATGTACCTTCGTACACCCTTTTGGCTACCGCGATAAACCTTTCATCTCCTGTGCCTTTTCTCTAACATTCTTGGGGGCATTATTGTAGTGGTCAGTTCACTACAAATTGGTGAGCCCGACGTGATGCACGAATCCTTCGTGTACTACAATTGGTAAGCCCAATATCCACGTACAATTCGAGATTTTTTCTGGTACGTCTTTTCCCGATTTACATCGGCGTTATTTCAGGATATTTTTTACCTTCTTTGACACGTTTTACATCAAAACGGTATATGCATCACATAACTACACTTGTTTATCAATTCACAAGTCGTGTTAGAACACAATCTACAGGGCAGACAGTTTACTTTGTGTACTGCTTGTAAGCCCCTCGTACATCAATCAACGGATCGTCGGGTAGGTACTCTCCTAGAGAGACTATGCACCCGCTAGCAGCTGTTCACTCCGTGTGAAGCGGCTCGGCAGTACGTTCACTCACACGTGAGACGCTACTTGGCTTAGTCCCGATCGGTTCACCGTACATCCTACTCTCGAACCACCGAAGATCGACCCACGGAGACCGAGCGCCCTGGCTGACTTTTATGTGACTAGTTGCAGAGAGACTACGTTCCTACCCGGGGTAACCTGACACCCGCATGCCCCACGCTACTAACAACTCCCATTCAGAAGTCTTCGCTGACCAGACTTCTTGGAGGGGGCTGTGTAACACCGCTTGTTTTTCCTTATCAAAACATTGACCTTGACAAATAATAACTTCCGTTCGTGCGTGCATCGTGACCGCTCTGTACACTTTTCGGCTACCGCTATGTATATTCCAGTAAATCTGCGTTTTCTCCTATTCTAGTGGGAGGTTATTGTAGTAATCTGGTCTACTACAAGTTTATAGGGTAAAGATTCAGGGTTTAATATTCGTTCTGTCATTCACGAGTCTATATAAGAGCTTCGGATTCTGGTGCAGATACCATAGCATACATCATCGTTTAAATCGTCCCTTCTGCAAGTAAACAATGATAGCTTTATCGTCATCAAACAACAATAGACTTATTAATTCATATCACATCATGGTTCGACGTCTTAAACGGTTTAATTTGGTAAAGTTGATATTACACCACCTGTGTAGTTAAATACATTCTCGTCTTACCATGAAAGCATGTTTTAAAAACCCGATGGAAATATTCTACAGGGTGGAAACCAAACTCATCCACTTTATAATCCAAGCATTTTTAACTGCAGCCGTTAAAGTGTACGCACCTGTATTCGAGAGCGGAAAGACATTACGACTTCAAGCGGTCTTGGATGAGAGCTTACTTTTTTAAAGTTTGCAAGAATATAATTTAGGTTATTAGTCGAATCCGTTCGATGATTCAATGGAATCAACGGATAATAATGTACGCAGAGCTTAGCAACCTTGTATTGAGTGTTTTATTCATATGTGATATGCGGTTTGAAAAGCTATGAATTATAAGTTCCACACAAATGTATATCTGGTCGGAGATTAAACATGTTAAATGGCTTTTTTCTCACGTCAAAAACATACTTGGGCATATGACCAGCGAAACACTATAGCCAAGACTCCCAAACGTCTAGTTGCATCACACATTAACAACCCAACATCTGCCCATATTGTGACTAAAGCAGGTAAGCGTTTGACGCGAGCACAGACGCCTACACTTCAGGAGAAAGAGGAAGTCCTGAGCAAAACCGTCTCACATCATAAAGAGCCAATATACTCTATTAAACACGGAAAGAATTTAAGCGTAATCTGTACCAATATTACTGAGTCAGAAATCACGCTCTTTCATGAAAGGCAAAAACATGACCTTGAGAATTGGTCAGATATTTGCCATCGAATTGGCTTAGATGGTATACACCCGGTATCGGTAACTCGGCTCGCTCGTCACCCGAAGTCCCCGAACCAAGACAAACCGCGTTTGCTTAAGATCACTTTTGCCAACGAAAGGGACATGGAAAATGTCCTACTCAATTCGTATTTGCTCCAAACACAAAGTGACTTACACCAACGTATACATGCTGACGTACCTTGGTGGGAAAGGCAACGAACACCCAATGGTCGGGATCGAGCAGCATCAAGGAGTATTATTCTGCTCGACGTTCCTGAAAATACAGCAGCCAAAACGGTTTACGAAAGAAAAGAGCACGATCGTAAACAGTGGTCATTTATTGCCGAGACTATGGGCTCTTCAAATTCTGTAGTCGACGACACATACCGAATACCTTGCTCACCAAACTATCAAGGAAAATGTTCAAATCCACTCAAGATTACATTTTTGTCAAGTAGTATGGCAGATGCTGTCCTATCCGAACTGAAACTATACAGAAAGAGATTACCCGATAACGTTAGATTGTGCAATCCCAAAGTTGTTGAAGTCAAATTGCAGCCTTCCATTGCAAAGGCATCCGAGTCTGACTCAAAGTCGCCAGTGAAAATATCTCAACTTGCATCAAAAAACGACAAATGTCCGACGTCGACAGCGTCGGACAAATAAATACTGTTACTGACTCGTTGTTACATGCTAAAAGCTCAATAAAGTGTCTCTATACGAATGCCCAAAGTTTGTTCAATAAATTGGCTGAAATAACCGAGCTGTGCAAACGATACTCACCAGACCTCATCGCTGTGACTGAAACCTGGTTTCAATCTTGTATGAATGAAAGGGAACTGTCGATCCCAAACATGATACTATTACGGAACGATCGTCCACGAAAAGGTGGTGGTGTGGCTTTATACTTTCACGAACGTCTTCAGTGCATGAAGATTCACGATCCCAACCTCGAATCAGAAGACACCCTCTGGTGTAGCCTTACACAGGAGTCACAGGACGACTGCATCATTGGTATAATATATCGCCCTCCATCTTCGACGGATGCTCAAAACGATAGGGTATTAGAGGCTCTAAAATATGCCGGAGAGATGCGGAGCTCCCAATTACTGGTCATGGGGGACTTCAACCTTCCTCATCTTTTTACCAGATCAGATCATCCTCTACACACAACTGATCATAAATTCCGTGAGCTAATCGACATGATTCCACTGTATAACCATGTGTCCGACTTTACTCACAAAAGAGGATCAGAGTTACCGTCCGTTTTGGATTTAATCCTTACTTCCGAGGCAACAGCAGTTGAAGGTGTTGACTACATTGCCCCTCTCGGTCGAAGTGATCATCTTGTGTTAGGTTTTGAATATGTATGCAGCGCTAGACGAGTATGTGAGTCCGCAAAACTATTCAGAAGGATCGACTACGTGAGTTTACGTGACGCGCTTGGGTTAGTAAATTGGCGAGGGCTTGATTATCACAACACGGAAACACATTGCACCACACTTACAAAAAGTCTTCAATCGAGCATATATCAAAATTCGCGATTTGTTAATGAACGACGGGTAAACGACTTTCGCTTTAAACTTCGTAGTCGCACGAAAAAATGGATCGGGCAAAGGAACTCTGCTTGGTTTGAACACAGAAATACCAAGACTGATGTGTCATGGCAAAAATTTTGCGGAATTCGCAACAAAGTAAACACTCTCATCAAAGAAGACAAGCAAAATTACCATCGCTTTCTATCTTTGAAAATGGAAGGAAATCCTAAATTGCTTTATCGGATTGTCAATGCTCGATCGAGCGTGAAACCAGGGGTGTTTCCTGTTCTTACTGACGATGGATTAACAGTCTCTGCAAAGGATACAGCTGATGCTCTCGCTCAATTTTATGCTAAAGTATTTAGTCCATTAGCGAGTCAATTGACTGAAGAATTACCGCCATCAACAGTGACGCAACAGCTGACTGAGATCGAGATAAATCCAGTGATTATACAACGACATTTGTGTCGAATGAACCCTAAGAAATCCCCTGGAGCGGATGGAATCACTCCGACTATACTAAAATCATGCGAACAGCAGCTGTGTGAACCTTTGTGTGAATTGTTTACACATTCTCTAATTGAAGGAGTGGTGCCAACAGAGTGGAAGACAGGGGTAATTTCACCTATCTACAAAGGCGGTAGACGTTCAGATCCGGCAAACTACCGTCCTGTCACCCTACTTCCTGTGATATCCAAAGTTCTAGAGCGGATAGTGACAGAAAATATAGTTCATCACCTGGAATCACAAAATATGCTATCTGTAGCACAGCATGGTTTTCGTAAATCTCGCTCATGCTTGACAAATTTGTTGACGGTTTTAAATGACTGGACCCAAGCGGTTGACGAAGGAGCTAGCATCCACGCTTGTTATCTGGACATGTCTAAAGCTTTCGATCGAGTTGATCACTTTCGACTATTACAAAAGCTGAAGCAGATGGGTATCAGCGGACAGCTACTCATATGGCTTGAAAGTTACCTCAGTGGGCGTAAGGCGATCGTTCGAATCAACGGGGTACTATCACAGGCTATTGATGCCTCTAGTGGCGTACCGCAAGGTTCAGTCCTCGGGCCAGTACTTTTCTTGGCTTACATCAACGACTTACCGGAGACGCTCGCATGCAAGGTGATTCTTTTCGCTGATGACATTAAACTTTGGACCCGGATAAAAACCATTGCGGACTGTGTACAGCTGCAACGTGATCTAGATGCTCTACACGAATGGTCGGTACGGAATAATTTGCCATTCAATATCCAAAATTGCAAGGTGCTACAAAATGGTAAGCCATTCCAGTACCAGTATCACTTTCGGCAGACTTTTTTGAGCTGGACAGAATCGGAAAGGGATCTTGGAGTCTGGGTATGCGGCAGTCTGAAGAACAGCCTGCATTGTGAGATTATCTACAAGCGTGCTTCGAAGCTTCTAGGTATGCTGCGACGGATCTTCAAAACCTTCTCGCCTGGAACTTTGCCCACCATCATGAACGCCTATATAATTCCAACCATGGAACATGCATCACAAGCTTGGACTCCGTGGTTGAAAAAGGATATAATATTGCTTGACAAAATATACCATCGCGCAACCAAACTCGTGAGAGGTTTCCGTGAACTAGCGTACGAGGAACGATTGAAAAAACTGAGGCTCCCCACTCCCCTCCAAAGAAGCCTTCGAAGCGATGTGATACTGACATATAAAATATTGAATACCCCACATCATCCCTTAAAACATTTATTCGAATACCGTGATTCACGTCATACACGCAGCCACTCAGCGACACTGCAAATTCCCCACTCCCGTATCAGCTGTCGCCGATATTTTTATTGTGTACGTGTCTGTTTCCTTTGGAATTCCCTACCCGAAACTCTTGTCATCTCTCCCAGCATCGGAACGTTTATTCGAAATTTGGATACTTATTTGTTGCATAACGATTTGACGACACCTGCGTATTGATTCATGGTAACTATACAACTTGACTATACTTGACATTACATGTTTATTTTATACCTATTTCCTGAATGTATATTTACTATGATATGGTAATTGTGAAGCTATGTGCTTTTTGTGACCATAAATTCTTGAATCTTGAATCTTGAATCAGTCTATAATAGTGAACGAACTTCGACATAATCGCCAGATTCAAGATCGTGGTGTGAGTCAATTGTTGATTTTTATCCTGTGTATTCCCCCATTTTTTCTAATTGTGATGCACTTTGCATTCGGTAAATAGACGAGTTGAGTGACGGTTGCGTTCTCTCTGACCACACGGGCTGGGCCAAAAACAGTGCAGCACAGACATAACAACTGGCGACGGGGAGCAAAGAACCCAACAATTCGAAATGGCAATCACATCAGAAGAAGTAAAATCAATACTTCAGCAAATGCAACGCCAATTCGAAGAAGCTCAAGCCCGTTTGATGCAGACACTTTTGAAAAAACTGAGTGTTATTTATCAAGACAAGAAGACTGACGTACAAAACCCATTGGTGGATGCAATCATCAACAACATCCCCAAATTCAATTACGACCCGGAAAGCGGTCTCACCTTCGAATCTCGGTTCAAGAGATTCAAATATATTTTTCAATCAATTTTCAAAGAAATTTTCGGCGAACAGTCTTCCTTATTTAACAGACGGTATAACTGCATGAAATTGATCAAGCAGGATTGCGATGTATTTGTAACTTATGCAGGAAAAGCATGTGGTCTGCAATCAGAGAAGGATCGAGAGATTCGCACAAGACTACCGTCACTACTCGATCTAAATCCGAAAATCAACATGACGTCAATAACACCGAATGCCAGAGGGCTACTACAGGTGGTAGAGTCCACACAAAAAACACTCCGCAAAACCCGCTGATGGCGTCACTATGGCAAGACTAGACTGGAATCCACCAGGTAAAAGGAAAGTTGGGGGACGGACCCAAAGCAATGTGGAGAAGTATCAGTCGTGAATGAATGCGATAGGGGGCAATGACATGGACTCACTGATGATAGCAGCCAGGAACAGAGTTCGATGGCGTGGCGTTGTTGAAGCCCTATGCTCCAACAGGATTACAGGATAAGTCAAGTAAGTTCACCTAAATTTGTCGCGTGACACTGCGCCAGTCGAACAAAACCCCTGCCAGAATGAGCCGGTGACGTTATCAGTCAAGCAGCAAAGCAGCCGGCAGAATGATCACCGTGTCGATCAAGACACCAAACTTCCATCCCAGTTTTGCCAATGTGACGAATGGCATTTTGCGCGTTATTGCCAATTCAAGAAGCACCGATGCCAGAATTACAACAGAAAGGGGCATAACGAAAATTACTGCCGCACAATCTATTTTAAGAGATCAGTGTTCAACGATCCCTATCCTGTCTTTGCCATCTTCAAGACCCTAGAAGTTGAACATTCAGCGGAAGAAGAGCCGCCTCAAATTAATTCCGCAGAATGCAAATCAAGAAGGTGGGCCGATCGAAGACGTATTC
This sequence comes from Atriophallophorus winterbourni, assembly GCA_013407085.1. Classification (NCBI taxonomy): domain Eukaryota; kingdom Metazoa; phylum Platyhelminthes; class Trematoda; order Plagiorchiida; family Microphallidae; genus Atriophallophorus; species Atriophallophorus winterbourni. The sequence goes on along the minus strand of JACCGJ010019343.1, from coordinate 3,593 downwards.
CAGTAACCCGCCTACAAGTGAATCCGAAAATGAAGTCATACGACAACCGAGCTTAAAGGGGGAGGTGTTAGGAGGGCACCCTCTGTCGTATAGACAGTGAACGAACTATCGATTAATCGACCAATCAAGATCGATAGTGAGTTCTTCATGTGATTTTTATCACTGTGATAATTTTTCACATTTGCTCAACTTGTGATACTTCTTTGCATTCGCGTCAATACACGAGTGGAGCGTAGGGCGTGCTCCCTGACCAAACGGGAGTGGGCCCCAACAACAGTGCCAGCACAGACTTACACAAACCATAAATTCTTGAATCTTGAATTAAATTTTTGAAGCGTTAATGTTCACGGATTGTAAAAAAATGTGTTGGTGAACTGTTTTACTTAAACAGTACGAAGAGAAAATCCGTATTTACGCAGTTTAAACTGCTATGGTGCTAGGAGAGTTTCCGTGAGAAGCTCATGTCCGCGGTTGGTCTGTTCATGAAAATGTCTCACTGATGTTTTGTGTAAAATTTCTTATCTAAATTCTCTTGCAGCATCTGTAAAACGGTAGCGACTGATCTTCCGAGATGAGCATATCTTGTCCGTCACAAATTTTCCGCAATCACCGAAAAATAAATTGCTGAAAATTCATGTTTACAAACAAAGCTATTTTCTTCTTATTCGTCATAGAATTGCTAGCATTAAATCTATGCTTTTCCATCTTCACCAGACGATCTCCCTCGCGCTAAGCGGTTGGTCTCCCTTATGAGCTAATCATGTTTGGGGTAAGTATCTAGGTTTTCGATGGTTAGTAACTGCTCGACTGTTTAACGCCATCCACATGGCGTTAATATAATCAATGTTAGACCTATTTATTCATCTGCTGAGTTTGACGGACAAAAGGTTTGCCGTATTGCAACTTATTGTGTGCTGTTTTAATTAAAGCTTGACAAATGACTCCTCCGGATACATTTCCTTCGGTAGACCTCGCACTTAAAGCCGAGTCTACACATTGTCACACCATACAAACTTCGTCGTGACGATTTTTTTCCTATTTGGGATTGGTTCTTTGGGTTGATCATGTAAAACGAAACCATTTGCTCTCTCGTAACGCATACCGTTTTTGGGGAAGTAGTGAGTGTTATAGGCAGATTTTTGACGTATCGGAACTGCTGATTTAATTTCACGCAAAGTTTGACAAATCATTGACAAATTATAGTTAATAAAATAGAAAAATCCCAGTTGGATACTACAGTATGTAATACTTGCAGAATAAAACAAAAAGTAAATTCATCAGTTTTAACATTTTTATAGCAATTTGTGCAACTGATCTCAGCTTAGAGTTGAACATGCAAATTTTGAAGGCATCAGTTGAGAATATAATCATCTATTAAAACTATGAGTTAGTCCGTATAAATTTCGAAAAACACTGATGGCACTGTCTATAATGCCCACCAAGAATAGTATATATATTCCCAAACAAAACTTCAATAAGTTAAAATGTGCCTGAGTGTCTAAAGATTGGAATTCTTATCAAGACGCCGCCTTTAAAAATAGACAAATAACGTTATCTGAGCTAAACTCCGCTGATACATAAACACCTGCAAAGCCCTACATATCAGCTAACATATGAGTTCAGGTAAAATCCCAATGATTAATACTTAAAGTCACAGGCCAATCAATCGAAAAAGTCTTATTATAATTTATATCAACTTACATCACTTTGCAATTCTGTATTTGAACATCGTGGTTTTTTGTAAATACCCAATATAACAGTAGCATACGAGCTTAATTTTGATTACCGCTCTTCTAATGTTTCAAGGCTCACTGAACCTGATCTTACTGTCTCCACCTGATGACGGCAAACAGCCAGAAACCGGTAGTGGTGTGTAAGGGATGTGGATGTGAGCACCACAAGACATTGGTCTTTTATATGCGCCTTGAGCGCTTGGCCAGGAATAACTTTGTGATTCTGTATTTGAACATCGTGGTTCTTTGTAAGAACCCTATATAACAGTGGCATACGAGCTTAACTTCTATCTACCGTTTTTCCACTGTTTCAAGGCTCACTGAACCTGATCTTATTGTCTCCATCTGATGACGGCAAACAGCCAGAAACCGGTAGTGGTGTGTGAGGGATGGGGATGCGAGCACCACAATACATTACATCAATATAGTTGAAGACATTTTGTAAATGAGCAAAAACATTACCTGGAACAACGGGCTATTGGTTCGAAATCCCGAAACTTAACTCGGCTGAACGCTTATTTATTCTCACAGTTCACTATAATCATAGTTTCCACCTAAGGCGATTTTCATTTGATGAATCTTTTCTACAGACCGACGCCCAAGAAATTATTGATTGGGCAAGAAAACCTATGGTTGAAAGGAAGTTAGAAATATCTTTCTTTCTGTTTAAGACTACTCGTCTGTATGAAAGTCATTCGAAATATTCATAATCGGATCATATTTATCGATGATGATCGATTCTTTATTTTTTGTTTTTATATGAGTTGACCTTTAATGCATGAAATATAATTTTCATGGAAATGGGAATCCCGTCCGAAAATATCTAGTTCTACGTAATAATTTCAGGATTAACATCCATCCTAAGAGTAATGTTCTGTCGATCTATGTTTATAATTGGAAATAACGAAATATCATGGAATACTGCTGATCTGAATCTTATTCGATACAAGTGTGCAAATGAATATTTTGTTTCATGGTTATGGGTTTAACCCCATTTAACATGTGTTTGGACACATGCTTTGAACAGGTTGGTCGTACCAGCCTTATCCAACAGTGGCATACAAGCGCAACTTGTTTACCATTCTTCCACTGTTTCAAGCGCATGCGGACCCTGATCTTACTGTCCCTACCTGATGAGTGCAAACAGCACGAAACCGGTCGTGGGGTGTTATTGATGAAAAAGCATGCAAATGAATATTTTGTTTCATGGTTATGGGTTTAACCCCATTTAACATGTGTTTGGACACATGCTCTGAACAGGTTGGTCGTACCAGCCTTATCCAACAGTGGCATACAAGCGCTCCTCGTTTACCATTCTTCCACTGTTTCAAGCGCATGCGGATCTGCTCTTACTGTCCCTACCTTGATGAGTGCACAACAGCACGAACACCGGTCGTGGGTGTTATTGACGGAAAAGCATGCAACTGAATTTTGTTTCATGGTTATGGGTTTAACCCCATTAACCATGTTTTTGGACACATGCTTTGGACAGGTTGGTCGTACCAGCCTTATCTGACAGTGGCATACAATCGCTCCTTGTTTACCATTCTTCCACTGTTTAAAGCGCATGCGGATCCTGATCTTACTGTCCCTACCTGATGAGTGCAAACAGCACGAAACCGGTCGTGGGGTGTGAATGACGGAAAAGCATGCAAATGAATATTTTGTTTCATGGTTATGGGTTTAACCCCATTTAACAGGTGTTTGGACACATGCTTTGAACAGGTTGGTCGTACCAGCCTTATCCAACAGTGGCATACAAGCGCTCCTTGCTTACCATTCTTCCACTGTTTCAAGCGCATGCGGATCCTGATCTTACTGTCCCTACCGGATGAGTGCAAACAGCACGAAACCGGTCGT
>JACCGJ010019340.1:0-23798 GCA_013407085.1 Atriophallophorus winterbourni | reverse complement strand
TGTTATTCGGTACCTTTGGCATGCAACCGATATTTGACCTGAGATTAACCTTTTGATAGACGTAACTTTTGGAAAATGATATTTTCATAGAATAGAATTTGATTCCGGTGAAATAGTTCACCTAAAGGGACTAGCGAGATAAATAGTAAATGATTCATCTCAAGTGCGGGTGCTACTGATAATCATGTCCTCGTAATCCCTGACTGGACTAGGAGTCATGCACGTTAATGCTTATCCGATGCAGAATAGGATGCTAGATTGCAGATATAGCCGCTTCAACTACTTTGTTTAGCGCATCCCTATCCGCCTTTTTATGTTTCACACCTCAGCGTGCAGTCTTCACTTTTGAGGTTTCTCACTCTACCTTATCACCTCCAGGTTATCAAGATCCACGCTCAGAACACGTTCTGCAAAGGGAGAATCCAGGAATATCGGGAATGGTTCTCGTGTCCGTTTATCCTCGTACATAGTTCTAAGAAGTCTGCTCAACATGAACACCTTTTAACTGGATTTTTAGACGCAGTTCATTGCGTGATCTACAAATTTTGAAATGCTCTAATAAAATCGGAGCGTTCTGCATCGTTTATACGTTTCTTCTACATGTGCAATAATCAAGATTCTACTCAATTCTTCCGATATATGTTATATAAAACCTACCTCGCAAATTTTGTAAACGATGATAGTAATCTAACTGGATCAAATTGGCTTTTAATTGAACTCTACGGGTAATCATGCTATGCTAGTTGGCGGCATACTTCTGAAGGAGCTCGCTTTTTATCTGTAGTATCGCTGCAGATGTGCTCTAAATCGCAGATCAATGATTCCACTACCTAATTAAATACCAATTTATGAAGCGCAGCAATGTACATCAAGAATGTATTCCTGTCTGAGATAAACAGCAGTTTTTAGTTTGGTGTTGATTTAATTCCCAGACAGTCTAAGAACGAATGTGTACCTTCCGTGGAATCTATCTATTTTAATACTCAAAATTTCAAATTCAAGGTATTGATGTGATGATAGAGCGGTTCATGATGAAAAATGTATCTTTGAAATACACACCATAACTCTTATTTTAAAGCTTCATTCCTAAGGCCTTATCTTCGAAATGTACCATGTACATATTTGCTATAACTGGGAAATAAGTGAGCCAAGGAGATTTAGTCTATATTTAGTCAAATTGATTATTTGCTGTAAATTCAAGTTTTTACTACAATATATTCCACGTGGGACTGATAGTTTGTTGTTGTTGGCCTACTTCGTCGACCATGGATGTACATCACAATCGCATGAATTTTTAAGTTCAACAGCTTTTTGAATGGCTAAACAGTCCGATTCGGGAGGAAAAAACTCTCCCGCAGCGCTTGCAATCATAGGCAGAACTCAGTCGTCGGGCGTCAGTTGCACGCCAGCGGCGTGATCTTCGTTCAGTAGCCAAGAGCGGTATCTGCTCCTAGCCAGCTTGCTGGCGAAGCTCTACACAATACCTCCAATGTGAGCGGTCGAGAGCAAGTTGTCCTGAACTCACTGGGTCAATGCCAAGAGCTTTCATATCTCTTTTGCAAACGCCTTTGTACCGCAAGTGTGGTCTGTCCAATGGTCGACTTCATGATTGCAACTCAGAAATACGACCATTTTGCATTTTCTATACCTGGCCATGCCACTACAGTCAGCGTTGTTGTAGTATGGTGAACATATTCTGTAGACCAGCTTTTGAAAGCACTTTAGCATTAACCACTCATTCCATCCACGATATGTTCAAGATACGACGGATGCTTCGTAGATGGAAAGCAGTCTTGGGGGGCAGCCTATCAGATCAAGCATTTTAAAATGACCCTCCCTGCTGACGTAGTCGCGTGCCTTCGTTAAATAAATTAAAACCTATTTATAATTGCGTACGCTGTTCCCGACACTTTTTTTGAAGTTGTCTCAGGGAGAAGATCATGTCAACGGTTGATCTTTCCTTCCGGACGCCACATTGAGATTCTGAGTAAATTCTATCAGCTAAAACTTGTAGCCGGATCTGTAAGAATTTAGCAAACAATTTGCCTACAACATTCAGAAGGGAGTTTCCTCTGTAATTGTTGAAGTCGACTCTATCACCTGTATTCTTTAATATCTTGATGATCTTTGTGTCTCGCATCTCATGTGGGACACCCACCTCTTGCCAGAACTGTAAAATCAAATAGCATAGAGGCTATATTGTTGCTGTTCTACAGTATTTGATGAGGCATGTGAAATTTCGTCATCACCAAGGGCTTTCCTATTCGCTACACGGTCGATTGCCCTATTGAGCTCATCAAGATTAGCGGGAGTATCAATCTGTTTAATGGTTAGCAACCGCTCAACATTTTCAAGTGCATGCGGTAGAACCGTACTGTCCCTAGAGTAGAGAGAGGAGAAGTGCTCTACCCATCTTTCCATCTGCTGAGTTTTATCGACAATCGGATTACTAGATACAGACTTAATGGGAGCCTTTTTGAGTTTGTTTGGAGCAATGGCTCTCTTGATCCCAGCATCCACAGATTTTTGGATACTGAGTCTAATTTCAGTGAAATAGTCATTGGCACATCGTCTTGTTGTCTGTTGGACCTTAATTCTAGCTGCTCTTAAAAGTCGTATGTTTTCATCTTTTCACATACCATTGAACCTCAAGAATTCTGACCGTTTCTAATCCAACAAAACTGTCATTTTGAAAGCTTTTGCTTCGAACCAGTCGCTCGTTCAAGCTTCCTTCGGACCGTAAGTGAAAAGTGCGCTTTTATGCAACCATTTACTTTTTAAATAAAAACCTTAACTTCGTGTTACTTATATGATTACTAGTAGTCACTAAATTAAAATAAACGCATCGATTAGTTTGCACGGTGGACGCGTGCGTGTGCACCCATGCACCGAAACCCACGCACGTGAACCAACTCAAGTTTACAATGATTATTTCAACGCGACCTTCAGCTGTGTGCTGTTGCAGTTGACGTTACGCTGCCATGTTTGAATCAATCAGGTTAGTAAGTTTTCTTTGCCGTCACCGCAACTTTGATCATCAATACTCAAAATGATGCTTTTGACTGACAGGTTGTGAATCACAAGTCAAGGAGATTTGTTGTGCGATTCATTTATGATCTCTGGTGTGAATGATGATGAATGATTGATCTTTTTGAACTGTTTTAAGTGCAGCCATGCCATGGATTTCACCTATATTGTGTTGTATGTTGAACTAAGATTTTCTGGCCAAATCGCTCAATGAACGTAATGAAATTGCAGCATGCGACCAAAGCGTGAATTCTTGATTTCTGGAAATCTCGAACGAGGATAACGCAGTTTTGTTAACAATTTGTTTAAATCATCGCAAATCGCTACAATCATTTCGCACCTTGAGCTGAAAAAGGCATCAAGAATTAGCGTCAACATACTGTGGCAGATCTTCTGGGATTCTCTGAAGCAACAATTCGTTTTAAAACAAAACCTAATGGTGTTTGTTCCTATACCCCTGTCACACAATTTGTGTGAATCAACAATATAATGACTATTTACCTCTCATGTATTATATTGATAACATGTTCTAGTGAGCGAAACGAACTTTGGATCCGATACTCACACGTTTATCACAGGAATGATTTGATCTTGTTTCGGAAAACTCAGTTTTTCTTCATAGAAGTTCTGCTCTTGTCAACTATGCTCTACTTACAAAATTTATACTCTGCACCTCAAAAGAGTTTTTATTAATAAACTTATGAAGTTCATGTTGCTGACATGATCTTAGTTCATAGGTTAATACTCGGGTATACTAGCACTAGAGCTTTTGTTCTTTTTAAATTTCTCTTGATAATTTTGACCCTATGGTTTTAAAAGATACTTTATTGTGAGGCGGGCTTAATTATTTTTCTCACAACACTAACAGTGATATGCATATATGGTCATCCCACTAACTAACTGTCTTCTCTGTAAAAGCTTGGGGGTTAGCTAATCATCTGATAAACATATCATTGCTATTCATAACAATACTACTACTACTGAAAAAAATAATACTGTTACAGATATACAGATCAGCTTGCACAGGTTAAGGTAGTTAGGACAAGTTTAACGAATGCCCTACCGTCTACGCAGAATCTACAGCAATGTCTAAAGAAATACTCCTATTTAAGCAGAATTCGAGGTGACCAAATCGTCATACGGTAAAAAACGACAACGAAAGAACCTAGCTAATTAACCTTTCAAACGTCATTTTATAATCTTTTTTCTGGGTTTTCCTCGATTCGAAATCTCAGTGGATGCTTATAAAAGTATTTTTTAGCTGCAGGTTTTGTATACGAGTTAGTGAATTTACGCTCTTGTCAAGTGGAGATAGTTTTTCAAGTTGGATGACCTTGAAAGCTACCAGGAGGCTGTTTTACAGATGCTGCTTTACTCAAAGGCTTATTGTTTTCAGTCTAGTTTTTAATCACCTGGGTCTACTCGACATGAATATCTCATTAAACCGCTGATCCGCTCAAATTTGTGAGTATAGCTGTGTCTGATCCATATTTATTATCGTTAAAATGCTGTATTTAAATATATTGGACAAAATTAACAATATTTTATTATAATTGTGTTGACAATAAATGTATTCGCTCGGTGCTTGTACCTTTTTCCTTAATGTATATGAATGATGTACTGATTTTTAAATATGGAAGCGTGTTAGGTCAATTGACGGCTGTATGACGTTTGAGTAGGATCTGTGCAACTTATACCGTTAGTGCGGGATCAAAAATAGCCCGAAATTGCCACGAAATTTATGACAAAATCTGCTAATCTGGGTCTACTAGAAAGAATATTCAGGAGTATTATCCGCAATATCTTCCTTGGAATACTCCAAATATGTGAGTCTTGTTACGGAATATTCAACCCAAGCATGGGCAACATGACTGCGGTAGGATGTTGATATTGTTGACAGAAATTTTCATCGTGCTAACAGATTGGTTTCATATTCATTTCAAGAGCGGATGTCCAAAATAAAGCTAGCAGATCTCACGCAACGTCACATACGGAGTAAGCTCATGTTGGCATTCAAAATTATGTACACCTACGGTCTTCCTAACAAACATTTATCAAAGACAAAGGAGCTTACTCGGACACGCAAATATTCCAAGTTTTTCACCATTTTATATTCTGGTTTAGTTATTCGGCATAACGTTTCGTTGGTTAGAATGTGTTCCACTTGGAAATCATATGCTCGGAATTAGTTGAGGTTTTCGCTTCGAAGTTCGATGTATACTTGATGGACAATGCGCTACGTGAGTATCCCTATTAACTCTCGGAAGCTTTTACGTTTTCACTCGAAATACCTTGTCCTCATGACGGCTTTGTTAGGCCTATCGATTTTTTGCCATAAAACGTTCGAGTGCTGAGTTATGAATAAATCTAAATGCTAAGATTCCCGCGCAATAAATAGTTTATCTATGTATTAAATGCTAAATAAACAAGTTCTATCTTTCTAGTCGACGCCAGTCAAGTATTTCCGATACATATATAATGTCAGAATTGATTACTAAGAATTTTACAAGAATATACATCTTTATCTCCCTACAGTTCACAGCTGATTTACATTCGAAATCCGCAAACTCGGTCTCATTACCAAACGGCATCGCTTCAGAACCACATCCAGATTTACCCAGTGCCTTCACACTGAGATCCCGAAGGAGTCAGTGGAGACCACCAGATTGTTCGGACACCGACAAATTCCAACTGTTCAACAATGTGGACATAATCGACTGTGACGATGTGGACAAACCTGATTCACCCACGAGAATATCTGAACAACCAATGAATTCTGACTCGAAGACGTTACCCTGGTGTCATACTGAGTCCCCAACCATGATGGCCCTCGAATCCGAGGGAGAGAACAAACCAATTAGTTCCAACAGACAACCTCACAAAGCATACCTGTTCGCTTCACGGACTATGCCAATTGTGATTGCGTCTGCGGCGTTTAAAACAATTGTGGCCGAGAAGAAATTGGATTTGGTTGAGCAGCAAGACAAACCAGAAGCGCATGAGGCAATGGTTACGAAACTGAATTTGGATGATGTGAGTTGATGGAGGTTTTGCTAACGAGTACATTGTGTGTTTATGTAAAGTATCAGCGCATAAGGACGGCCTCAAATCGAAATATTACTTCAAACCAATGATTACTCTGTTGATGATAGAATGACTTTCAATCACTATACTTAGTCCAAACTTACCTTTCTGTGAAAAACATGAAATTGCAGTTTTAGTGGAGCTGGCGATCGTTTATTTTACGCTACTTTCATTATGACGATCATGGACTCAGTCGTACAATGCATCCGTTAGCAGGGTCAGAAGAAACGTTACTCTCTCAATCGTCTTCCTGTTACAGTATAGCCCGGTTAATCGTGACCAACTATTCACATTTTGCATTATAAAACGATTGTGAGGAATGTATTGTGTTGCTCACATCCCCAGCACTTACACACCACTACCGGTTTCTGGCTGTTTGCCGTCATCAGGTGAAGACAGTATGATTATGTTCAGTGAACCTTGAAACAGTGGATAAATGGTAAACGAGGTTGTACTTGAATGCCACTGTTGCATAGGGTTCGTACAACGAACCGCGATGTTCAAACACAGAATCACAAGGTGATTCTTGGTCAAGCACTCAACGCGCTTATGGATGACCGAAGGGATGGGTTGCTCACATCCCCGCACTTACACACTGCTACCGGTTTCTGGCTGTTTGCCGACATCGGGTGAGACAGTAAGATTAGGTTCAGTGAGCCTTGAAACAGTGGATAAATGGTAAATAAGGTTATACTTGAATATACTGTTGCATAGGGTTCTTACAACGAACCACGATGTTTAAACACAGAATCATATGGTGATTCGTGGTCAAGCACGCAAGGCGCTTATGGATGCGCCTCGAGCGCTTGGCCAGGAATCCTTTTGTGATTCTGTATTTGAACATCCTGATTGTAAGGAAGTTGTGAAAAAACTGCCCTCGAACAACGTGAATTAGTTGCAACTCTGAGTTATTAAAATTGTATCCGTTGCTGATGGTCAGCTTTTTTCAAAGTAGACAATAAAGGTACAAAACAAACGCCTGATGATTTGACGCTTCAGAACCTTTCAAATGATTAAACAGTCTTAATCGGAAGGAACAATCTCGGCAGCATTCGTACATTGTCGACGTGATATACGTTCGGCAGTCAAGAGCAATATATCCTCTTCCGCAGCTTGCAGAGGACGCTTTACACAGTGCCTCCAAACGGAGTGGTCAAGAGCAAGTTCTTTCCAAATCATATGGTCAACGACAAGAGCTTTAATATCACTCGCAAACGTCTTTTCACCATAAGGTCGAATTCCTGATTTCAACTTGCCATAGAGTAGATCTTTAGGGATATGTGAACATTTTGCATTACGTAGACATGACCCGGCCAGCATAGACGGCTGTGTCTTAATAGGCTACTGCTCTTGTTTAAACCAGTTTAAGAAAGTACTTGGCGAGCGACATTTACGTCTCACTCAGCTATACGTGCGATTCCAAAAAGACGGGAGTTCAGTTTATTATTGCACTTGGGACGCTGGATGGAAGATCAACGAGTTCCATTAGGATTCACGATTCACGATTTATAGTTGAAAAAAGTAATTAACTTTACAATAACCATAGAGTGGAACTATAGGTACAAATGTATGTATATATATAAATAAAATCAAAATCAATGGGATGATGATAGTTTAATAATAGTTGGGGGCAAAATTTGGATTAGCTCTCATATAATCGTCAAGTTTCAATTTGAATATAGATAAACTGTTTGAGCTTACCAAATTGGCAGGTAGGGAATTCCAAACAAAGCACACACGCACCGAATAAAAATACCTGCGATAGTTCCGTTCTGAATGTGGTATTTTCAAATAGCAATCATGGCCACGGCTGTTACTGAAAGATCGAAGGTGGAATAACAAGTCCAGGGGGTGGGAAACAGTAGCGAGTATTTTGTATGCGAAGATGAGATCATGTGAAAGTGTCCTGAGCTCCAGTCGTCTAAGTCGCCCGGCGAATGGCGTATTTTCGAGTCCAATGATAAGCTTACAAACTCTCTGATATATGCGATCGAGAAGTATGATGTCTTTTTGGAGCAATGGTGTCCAATGTTGTACGGTATAGTCTAGAACCTGGTGTATATAAGTGTTCATCATGAGAGGAAAACACCCCGGGGAAAAACCTCCAAATATCCACCGTAACATGCCGAGCAGCCAAGACGCGCTTTTGCTTACCACGGGTTCATGTACTGCGACCTTGCAGCAATTAAGAAACTGACCTATGGTTCAGTGGCGAAATGTTTTCAGCTGAGGGTTGCTTATTATGGACATTATTTTGTTATGTTAGTTGTATTGAAGAGCATTTTTTCCAGAACGTACCGGCATGTGTGATGCCGATTTCATCAGCAAAACATGACTGAGTGCGCGGTAAATTCGAGATGATTTGACCTCAACCCAGTGGGACTATGCTCTTTCAGATAGAGCGTAAATAGTTATCTTACATTTCACAACGATTTCTAGTATTTATGCTGTTATGCTTACACGGTAGTTCAACCTCGGTCACTGTGTATTATGCGAGCACGCTTTATTCTAACTGTTCTTGGAAGGATGTCGACCAAGGATGTACCTCACAATCGCATGATTTTTCGTTGCTACATAACTTTTCGAATGACTAAACAGTCCGATTCGAGAATAACAATCTTTCTCACAGCGCTGTACACAAGAAATAGACAAAACAAGATGTGCCATCTGCAAAGTAGACAAAGATTGACTAGGTAACTACCCAAGAAGTCCCTACGTTGACAGCATCGTCAGTACTGGCTGTATAACGATCATAGACAGAAAAATGGTCCAATTCCAAACGTTTTGCTCCATGGAAAAACGGCATTAGCATAAGAGGTGAGGGATTAGGATAAATTACGTCAAATCAATCGCGTCCAAGCCGGATATCCTGTCCTCAAGACTAGTACGATGTTTGCACAGACTTCAATGACCTTCAATCCAACGTAAACCACAAAACTCCCTGCGTTTTTCACCCAACTGTCGATAATGTTCCAATTCATCACCGAGTTGAACCAGTCCAACATAAATCGCGTTTATCCACGAATCCCACAAAATACAAGAGAAAGCGGATTGGTCAAACGCATTAATTGCACATATAAAAACGACTATCTTATGTAGGCAAATCAAGTAATTGACACATGTTTGTCCCAGTTAACCCATCGATTTGATTTCTCGATCACGTCTCACGGATGCCGGACCACCGATTTCCGAAACAGATTCTTTTTGCGACGCCACATCCAGATTGGCGTAAATCTCGGGGTGGCCAAACCGTCACATGGCATAGGCAGTTAAAAACCCTTACCAGTAACATTTCCAAAGTCGGCGTAGCGGGACTTCCGGGTTGGTGAAACCGCGATCAGATATCGCAATGGCTAGTTACGCTTCAGGATATGTCCCGAAACCGTGTTTAATGGCAGTCTTGCACTAAGCATCTTCATGGAGTGACGAGAAAAGTTTATTATGATGCATGACAGTGAAAGCCGGAAAGAAGCTGCCATGCTGATGTCGGTGCACTCGTTCACGAAACTTGTTTGAATGCATATTCCATTCGAGGTGTAAACACCTCTTCCAAGTTTGCTTGTGCTTACTCTTCTCGAGAATCCGTAGCTATTCAAGTCCCACCTTTCTCCATCTTTTAGGATTTTACTTTCCCATGTTTGTGTGGCAGTTAAGCATTCGGTATGCGCTACCGGTGTAATGATGTCTTTGATTGATTGATTGATTGAAACGGTTCATTTCAAGGTCACAATACGATGAACTCGTTTGACTGACCTTGACGAACTGAATATCATTGGATGGTGGCTGACGTTGTCTATCCCTTCATGCTCCGAAGAATGTTTTAGTTCGAATAGTTATCATGCCATCCTTCCGAGACCTGAATTATTACGGGTCGTTGTCTTCAGTCTTTCAGCGCTTGTGTCGAGGCCATATTTCAGTGTTTCGATAGCTCCTGATTAGCACTCATCACCAATGCACTCTACACATCCACATTATGAGCTACGAGAATGGGAGAAATGCTATAAATGCCAATGTCGTAAGCACCTGACGGGACACTTCATAGAATTGTGAATCCCATTGGCGTTTCTTACCATTATTAGAGAATGCTGATACGTTAGAAACCTTCGTGGGGTTTTTAAGAAACCACATGTGATCAAAGGGATTTTTTGCGATTTCTTTGTAGTACCAGGTCCTTCGAAATGTCGGCAGACGTGTTCATGACACTCAACAATGAATCAATTGGGCTTGAATTTCTTTTTCATTGGAGCTCACCGGTAGTGGATATCCTCTGCTTGAAATAGGACTCGAACCTTCGACTGTCTCTCTGCGGCGGATGATCAAAGTACACATGCACGGGCTCTGTGGAAGCATTGTGTTTTTGACGCGTACACATCAGAACGAGATTTTTGTTTTTGAAATCCCTCGGGGGTTTATAAAAGAAGCTCTTTTCGAATTAAATACACTCACCGGTCCTAAACTGGAGTATTACAAATAAAATTACTGCGAAATTTTAGTTATCTTTGTACCTAGCCTGTTCCAAGTCGTGCTACTTAAATGTGAAACAAACACAGGTCGTAATGATCCAGGCAAGTGGATTAAGATTGTAGATCTTGTTGACGATTAAGATAATGACGCTGAAATCGTGAAACAAATTAATGGGGTGGATATCAAAGCGATTTTTATCAAACACTAAAGGTTTACCTGGGACGCTCTCATGCAAAGTAGCCCTTTTTGCGGATGTTGTTAAACTTTGGATGCGAATAAAATCAACTGTAGACTGCGTAAAACTGCAAAGTGATTTAGATGCACTACACGAATGGTCAGTTAGAAATAAAATGCCGTTCAATTGTCGAAAATGCAAGTTACCGCAAATCGGTAAGCCATTTCAGTACGAATATCACTTTGGGCAGACGATTTTGAGCTGGAGCGAATCGGAGAAGGATCTTGGAGTCTGGATATGTGGCAGCCTAAAGAACAGCGTACATTGTGAGGTCATTTACAAGCGTGCTTCAATGCTTCTAGTATGCTGCGACGGATCTTCAGAACCTTTACGCCTGGAACGTTGCCTATCATCATGAAGACCTACTTAATTCTCACAATGGAACATGCATCGCAAGCATGCACTCCGTGGATGAAAAAAGATATATTCTTGCTTGACAGGATATATCATCGTGCAACCAAACTCATGCGTGGTTTTCGAAACCTTACATACGGGGAAAGGTTGAAAAAGCTAAAGCTCCCCACTCCCCTTTAACATAGACTTCGAAGTGACGTTATCTTTTCATACAAAATATTGAATACTCCAGATCATCCACTCAAACATTTGTTCAAATACCGTGAATCAGGAATTACACGTAGCCACTCAGCGGCACTACAAATTCCCCATTCCCGTACTAATTGTTGCCGATATTTCTATTCGCTACGTGTCTGTTTCCTATGGAATGCCCTTCCCGAAGCAATTATCACCTCTCCCTTTATCCAAACTTTTACTTACTCGAAACTTGGACACTTATTTGTTACATAACGATTTGACGATGCCTATGTATTGACTCAGGGTAAGCATATTACTTGACTCCAGTGACATTGTATAATTGTTTTTTAATACCTCTTATTGAACGAATATTTACTATGATATGGTAATTGTAAAGCTATGTGCTTTATGTGACCACAAATTCTTGAATCTTGAAAGGTTTGCTTACGATGAAGAATTATTCAGGATTAACTGGGCTTTGATCACATTAACTGGGACATGGTTTTATCACGATATTCCCCATGCTTACTGTTTTTAAACATATTTGAAGCGTTTAGCATAATACAAAAAGCGAAGTGCTTATCTATTCGGTGAACTTTAAGCTAGTAATCCGAACATCAAAATCACCGAACGAGCAACTTCAAAAACGGCTCGATTTGCTAAATAATCAAATTTGGCGCGCAAAAGATTTTCAAGTATTAATCCACTTAAACAAATTTGATCATAAAGTGACTAATGAAAAATAGATT
Source organism: Atriophallophorus winterbourni (assembly GCA_013407085.1). Classification (NCBI taxonomy): domain Eukaryota; kingdom Metazoa; phylum Platyhelminthes; class Trematoda; order Plagiorchiida; family Microphallidae; genus Atriophallophorus; species Atriophallophorus winterbourni. Next base: position 11,708 of record JACCGJ010019340.1, on the reverse strand, counting down.
AAGCAAACTTGTGGGCTGTATATTTTCTCACCAGATATTTCGTTCTAAACTATTGTTTCGCGTAAATCGACGCGCCATTCAGCGCAAGCGCTTCGTCACTCATTAATCGATCGCGATAGCGCGAAGTATTTTGATTCTTTTAACTATCAAAGCCATCACGTTCACGTGAACCGAATCAGCATGCCAAATCAGCAGCGAGATCAATCAACACCTCACATGCCAGCAGCCAATGGCACATTCACAGCCTGTCATCTATTAGATTTGCCAAACCATTGCAAACATTTTGTTTAGGCCTACACACACAATCACATTCACGTCATCCTGATTTCCGACTGAAGTTTTGTGGATTTCAACCTAAATTTTTCCCGCTATAGATTGATTTGAAAGACTCGTTGGAACTGGATCAACCGTGTCCACAAAAAGCTGAATCACACACTGCAAAGTGCATGAGTTCCGAAGCTGTAACACAATCTACGAATCAAGAAGCAATGTTCACAAACTACGTTAGAATTACTTCACCGCTACGACATGGCTTAGATGGATTAAATCACGTTGCTAACAGTCCGTGTCGCATTGAAGCAATCCCACGTTGTGAGCAACCAGATACAAATCGTTTTAACAATCCCAGCTGTTCAGAATACTCCCCTGGACGGCATGATTCAACCGCTCTCCGCAGCATTCTGAAAGGCCCGACAATTTCGCTACGGAACAGCTTGGAAAACCCGATTCCCGAACCGGTGAAATGCAGTCCAGTGAATGGTGTGGATCGGACAAATCTCGCTACAGTGGATTCATCTTTTCATCACCACATCGAAGTTCGGCCACCATCTTCTGCACGAAGCAGTCAAGACAGTGGTCGTTCTAGTTCGCCAAAGAAGTCGGTACGGTTTGCTGATCAGGACGATGTAAACCAAGAGTCAATTCAGGCGGACTCGGGAAATAAATTCGTCTCACAACCGGTGACTGCAAATGGACCTGTGATATCAGTTATTTATTCGAAACCAGGTGAGTGATATCTCGCTTTTCCAAATAGGCGGGTAGAATATGATATGTTAAAAGTGACACATTGTACAGATGCACATAGCTGTTTTGTGTACTAAGGTATCGCCTCAGTAAGACGTTGAGTAGAGAATTAAAAATTAATTAGAAAATAATAAAAAGACCTAAATACTAAATATAACGCACAACTTTTCAACGAGATTGATGCTTCCTTGATTTGTTAACGGTATAATTCAATTCAATTTTCATGGTCTCAAAATCAATTCGCCTTACAAGATATCACAGAATAATATGGGAACTACGAATAATATAACTAGCATAAACTGGATTTGGTTGCTTACTGAACAGTTCAAGAATCAGATAAAAATCCAGAGGACAGAAATCGTTTTAATTTGCACAATTGGGTGACATACGCAATAATCCGTAGTCCAGATGATAGTTTTTTTCTGGTGCTGTTGTTTTAAGGGTCAAATAGGTATCATGACTCTCTTAAACATGTTCTCAATCGGAGAGTTTTTTTTTTTTTCACAACGTAACATGGTGAGATGTTACTGTTAAAACAACTATCATGGCAAATTAAATGGGTCTACAGTTCCTCAGATGAGTTGGGACCGTCCGACTCTACCTTCGAGCCTTGTCCCATGCGAGCCTCTGAGAGTTAATACGCACCGCAAAGGGTGATTTGTGTAGGTCAAAATTTGTAAGCCTATCTAAAGTGTTTCAATTAAATTCAATTTCAGTGGTAGTAGCTTTGCAAAAACACAGAATGTAAGATGGGACTAAAACGGGATTTTGTTGCTTACTGAGCGTCAGGAATCACGTAAAACTCATTAGGGCAGAAATGTTTTCAATCGGTTGGATGGCACATGTAAATCCATGAGGTCAAGATGTATAGTTTACTTCGATGCATGGGTTCAAAGTTCAAAGCTGTAATGATGTAGAATATACAGGTTCAATGTTTGGATTGGTCGACATGAAGTTGTCCAAGTTCGATTTGAATATATCCAATTTGGGTGAATGTGCAACGTTACGAGGTAGGGAGTTCCAAGTAAAACACACGTACAGAATAAAAATACATTCGACTGTTCAGCATTGAGTCGGGAATAAGTACTGTATAGTTATGACTCCGGCTTGCTCGTGGTGGTAGTCGTGTGAATAGTTTATTCAGGGGATGGTTGGGGGTATGCAGTATATTGAACATAAGAACCAAATCATCTCTAAGACGGTGGTAGCGAGAGTCGAACAGATTGAGACTTGTAATACGATCTTCGTACTGTTTGTGCTTCAAACTACGTACGAGCTTGGTGGACCGATGATATATTCTCTGCAAGAGGCTAATGTCCTTCCGTAGCCAGGGTGACCAAGCCTGAACCGCATACTCCATGGTTAGCCTCAAGTACGTATTAATTATTGGATAAACAATTTGCTTCGATGACGTGAATAATCGAATAGGTTTAGATTTGTGCTTCGCTCGTCATAAGGTTTCCGAAGAAATCCAGCGACAAGTTTTTGTAGCCCTATGTTATATTCTTTGCAACGTTTCAACATCATTTTTAAGCCACTGCAACCACGCTTAAACTACATATTCCATCGTGGGTCTCACATACGTGTTTATTATACATGGAATTTTCTGTTTTAAGTATTACACGAAAATCCTCTTCAGGAGTGACAATTTTTGTAATGTTTTTAGTAAGCAGTGGCCCGAATGCCCTAGGGTGTTATTTATCAACACACCCAAGTCCTATTGTTCCATGATCCACGAGAGGCGATGCACCATGGAAATATTAGAACTCCACATATTTCCCAAGGTTCCACATCTGACACTTAAAATTGAAATATAGAATTATTTTTAGAGACCAAACGTAGAGGTTTTCCAGATCATTCTGGAGCAGTTTGCAATCTGTCCTGTTGCTGATCCTCGACCAAACGCTTGGCAAGGATGTCCTCAGGCAAACAGGATGAAAAATCGTCTACATATATTGATGATATGGTTAAACAGTAGATGAACAGAGAATATTTATTGGTTCAATGATTGTTTGGTGGGAATTATCGATGAGAAAGGTAGTAATAAGTCGATCGAAATGAGAAAATTTTTGTTTCATTATGGTTTCCAATATACTTTCTTTATTCACTGATCAGAAGCGTAAACAAGCCTTTCAAAAGAGTGCAGAGAAATCACGCTAGAACGAAGATACAAGATAGGATAGACTGAGCCAAGAGAACGGAAATGAAACACGTAAAATGAATGGCTGCGTACGTTATTGATTTGAGACTTGGGCTGATGAGCACAGATTAATTTATCGGAAATGTTGGGGCCTGACGGATTATTCTCCACTAGCTTATGTGGATTTAATTTTAGATCGGTTGAGGTTATCAATCAGAATGTAATGTCAGTCGCCATACGAACGAGTGAAAGCAACTTCTACAATTTTCCAATGACTACATCCTCATCGTATTTGATACTGACAGTTAAAAATGTGTGTTTTAGATCAGATATGTTGAAAAACAATTGTAATGAACAGAGAATTAAACATTGAAGGTCTCTATTTACAAAAGATAACAAAGAAAGAAAGAAGTTGTGACGTTCAACGTACTGAGATCTATTTCTAAAGTCTCCATATATTCAACTGATGTAGCCAGCGTTTAGATGTAGATGTTTAACAGAGCTAAATACGTGGCTCAAAACAAGAAGCAAACTTGAACATCATATAACCGAACTCATGTAAATTGTTGTAAATTAAATCAACAATAGCGTCAATCGTAGAACGCTATTTTTGGTGAGTAAATGAATTGTCATCCTTGTTGAAAGCTACCATCCAGGAAAATCCGGAGAGAAGTCCCGTAGGTAGATAACTGGCGCACAGCGCGTTTATCTGCCAACTCCCTGCTGCCTTGTAGGTTGCACTTGGCTGTGCAAAGGCTAGAGAGGTGTACTCGAACAAACACCGAGTGGTGCTGGGGACATCACTTGTACACTACCCCAAGAAACTTCATGATGATGTCTCAATGGGTCTGCGTACCGTCTACGGAGTTCGCAGGTGGGAACGAGACTGGATCACGATCTGCAACGATCTCGCCTCCGATTGACGTGCGTGGGCTGGTGCGATCCGAGACATCAATAAAGCCGTCTAATCCATCCGTGGAGCCAGCCGCACAAAAAATCCAAATATATGCTCTCTCTGTTTTTGAAAAACATGTGATGTACTGCTATTAACCGACCTTCCTGCAGACATTTTGTGAATCCGAGTGTGTTGAACTTATTTCCAACTATCGGCAATCTTGGTTGAATATTGAGATTTATCTATCCACGAAGTGCATGCCTTTAGAACCGTTGGATTAACTTTAACAGGACCAGTACCCTACGTACCATCAACTTCGCGAGCGGCAGGTACCGCTACAAGCTTGGGGAAAATCTTTATGGACACAGAGCAATGTTCGCTTTTTCATATCTTTCCTTTGGACATTGTTTATCGAGAAAATCCTCCCAAAGTATTTCTAAACTATTCAGATAACGTTCTTTGTAGTTGATATACAACGCAAACCTAAGGAAAGGACAATTGTTTGATGTACCTTTGTATTCTGCACACTGGTTTTTCGCCCTTATCACGTAGAGGCAGCATGATTACGATCGGCGAATATTTAAAAATTGATTTAAGTGGTATAAGCGTTATAATGTGGAGCTATTGAGTGACAAGAATGGCACAGCTAACCTCTGGATAACCAGTCCTTGTAGTTATTCTCATTGCAAACTTTATTTTCATGATTATCGAATCCCGATGTGTCTCGAATATTTTCAAACACTAAGAGACTTGTTTGAGTTGTGCGATTAAAATATGACACGTGAACATACCATAATTCTTTACGTCCCAAGTTCCCGTATTGATTGTCGGCACCCTTTTCCTTTCGTGCTATATTTCTGTGGAATTCTACAAACTCAAACAAGTCTCTTAGTGTTTGAAAATATTTGAGACCGATCGGCAGTCCATAATCATGAAAATAAAGTTTGCAATGAATCGGTTATAGCAAGGTTTTGGTAACGTTTTGCAGCGGATTAGGATTAACGAACATCACACCTAATACGCCCATGATTACGTAAGCAGTGTGTCGGCAGACGCTGACGTGTGCAATTAATAAACAATTAGGGATGAACACAGCAATTAGGAGGTGTGACCAATTATCTTAATCTCCCCTGTCTAGCTTAGTGAACTCAGGATTGGTCAAGAGAATGCCATTTAAACCTGAACACTGTTCGCACCGACACCCTTGATCTGACGAAGCTTCTGTGTTCAGAAGCGAAACCGATTCATTGCAAACTTTATTTTCAAGTCTCTTGGTGGATAACCTTTGGTGGACAAAATTGTATAGGTTAGAATAATATCACGGCGTATTATTCTTTGTTTAAAGCCACATAGACATAGACAGTCGCGATCTTCCTGTGCACGAAACATTGTGAAGGCTGATTAATAAAATGTATTGCTCTTTGAAAGATTTTATCGAAGAGAGCAATATCTTTTCGCAACAAAAGAGCCAAGACATCTACCGCATACTTTATCGTAAGACGAAGGTAGACATTCATTATCCTCGGTATCGTTACCAGCGATAATCTTCCAAATATTCTATGAAAGACACTTAGCAATCTGCAGGCTTGTCGATAAATATTCTGGCACTGAACCTCGAATGAATCTTGAAGGAGCCAGCAACATCTCTTGCAGTCATTTTGTTTAAAGTCATGTTTTTATTAATAAGTAGTATATGATTGATCGCCGAAGATGTACATATGATAAGCTTATCAAAATTTATGATGCTGCTTAGCATGACTAAAAGTAATTTTAGGACGTTTTGTTGCTATTTCTATTGAAGTTCATTAGACAAAGAGTGCCTATCATGACTGAACAAAGTTGACTTTACGTTTTGATACATACACACAGACAGTCATATTGAATTCAAATCGCGACAAGCGAAAAATAACACTCACTAAAGTTCTGTATGTTACAAAACTATGAAAATAAAGAGTTGTAATAATTCGCATGGTTTCGTACTCTATGGTATTACTCCCAAACTGGTAATTTTCACTGAACACTTCATTTGAGTTAGACCCAAATGGTAGATCGGTCACCCAAAATTTGGCTATGCGATTTCTTGTAAGACTGGATTCCAAGTATAAGTTTGTAGCTTCCCGTCATTCAGGAGCACTTAATTTTGGTCAGAATTGTAAATCAAGTGAAAATCTGAAAGGCCCAGCTCGCTGCAAGAATGTATACCCATAGTCAAGCAGGTTGTTAGGTAACTGGTAATTTTAACAAGGATAATGAACGTCTACCTTCGCCCAACGATGGAATATGTGGCAGAGATATGGACTCCTTGGCTGCGAAAAGACATTGCTCTCTTTGATACAATTAATCAAAGAGCAACAAAGTTAGTGATAGATCTTCGCAATGTTCCGAAAACCAAGAGATTGTGACGTCTGGGCCTATGTGACTTTACCTAAAGGAGAATACGACGCGATATTATTATAACCTATAACATTGTACCCGGACTAGCTGCTAAATCATATGAAGAACGTTTGAGGAGTCTCAATCTTTTCGACTTTCGCTGTCGTCGACTAGGAGGTGACCTGATACTGATGTACAATATTATGCACGTCCCTAACCATCCCTTGTCCAAACTTTTCACACGCTCGCCACCCCGTGCCAGTCGGAAACATGAACTTACAGTGCTTATTCCGACTTCAAGACTGAACTGTCGAAAATATTCGTATGCTGTACGTGTAAGTTTCACATGGAACACCCTCCCCTCCACTGTTACACACTCAGCCAACCTGGATATTTTTAAAGCTAATTTGGACAAACACTTGAGAGACAACCCAAACTTTGATACGATTTACACTACATGAGTTTTTCTGTTCTTCTTTTTTATTGTATATACCTCATAACTCCATCCTATGGTTATTGTTAAGCTAAATGCTTTTTAGACCATTACAACTTTGAATCACTTTGAATCCACTGAGAGACTTGTTGAATGAGTGTTGGGAGAAAGCGGCCCGCATACGTACCTCATCCCAAGTTCCCGTGTTGATTGTCGGCGCCATTTTCTATGGAATTACCTACCTCAACATATGGAAGACTCTTCTGTTATGGCGATATTCATCGGCATTCGTAATATACTCCTTATATACTAATGTGCTGAACATTCTCATTCATAACTTAATCCTGTTGTTGTATTTTTAAGTGTTCGCAAATTTAAGCACAAATCCTTGCATCTATGAAGCTACGAAAGTTGACTTATCTTACTATTATTACAAAGATACGAAACACTCAAGCGTTCTATGTCTGGTAACCTGTACATAAAAATTTGACTCCAGGTTCGTATCACAAAAAAATTCTTTTGTTCGAAACCTTCGCTGTATACCAATAGTATCACAACTCCGTTGAAGTGAAGACAGTGGAATGATTTTTCCGCAAGTAACGAAATCACATGAAGTTAAACATCATAACATTTGTGAGATTCTGTTGTAAGGACTGATTGACAAAAGTGTACATCATATCTCTCCTCCATCTATTACATTCATCTTTATATACTCTAAAAACGGTTTTGACTCACGTGCAGTAAATGAAACATGTAGTCGAGGTATGTGATGAGAAAAATTCGAGATTACCCAAGGAATCTGTCGTAGTGATGGTTCTCTATTCTTTCATGAAAACGTGATTAAATGCATGTTTTATTTAAGATACCTTGTATCATTTTGTAAAGTTAAGCATGGGGTACCCCAGCAGATATAGAGGTCGATAACATAGGGTAGCTTCAAACACCCGGGTGTTAAATGTTTTTGATTTTTCAGCTCTCATATAGATATTTTAAACTTGATGTTAAACAAGTTTAACCATACATAAGACTTCAAGCTCAAAAGCGAAGAACATTCACTGGTTTGATCACAGTTTGATTAACTTGAATTCTACATCCGAGTAATTGAAAACGGCTTCTCACATCAGAAGTTCATAACATCGTTCTCCAACTAGAAATCAGCGATTCGTTGAAAATCGATGAAAATATCCATACGATCACTGAAGCAAATCTAAGATGTCCCGCTTACTAATATATATTGCCATTATAGGTCTTTTAAATATATGGTTATAATCGTCTTTTTCAGAAAACATTCCTAAATCTTCAGACACCCAAATGTCGAATTGTGTACAACGATCCAACAGACTGCCCTCACTAAGCGCACCTCCGTATCGATCTTTCAACCCTCAAGGTCAAACTTCAGACACACGTAGCACACAAACGGTAAATTCCAATCGAATCCTACGATCCCGACAGCCAACCGCCACTCCCAGAACCAAAAGTGCTCCGCTTCAGAACGGCAACGCGGCAACAGGGTACGCGGAATTGCGAGTGGGGAGACCAAAAGTCCAGAATGAGTCTGATCAATTCGTTTTCGCCAATAATCATGCCACTTGGGCTCCATCAATCTACAAACACTTTTTGCCCCGGCCGACATTACGAAGAGCCGTGAGTCCTTCACCCCCTCCTACCTCAGGCCGGCCTCCGTCCCCCAGACAGCTGAGGTCCAGTCCGGCTCAGCAATATGCGAACGTGCGGGTGAACTCGGTTCCCAGATCCACTCGTCCGACGTCGCAAGTAATGACCTCTTCCAAGCTGGATGCAATCGCAAGAAGTTTGACGGCGGCACGAACAACAAACTCGCCACATACCAACACATCCACTCCTAAATGTGATGTGGAGAATTTGGCCAATTTGACACGTTTGACAGAATTGAACTACGAAACGTCACTAGCCCCTCCCGCAGATACGGTGCATTTGATCGTACCCGATGAACTTGAAGCAAATCTGCCGGATTATGAAGGAGTGGATCGTGAGCTGGCGGAAAAATTGCGCGCGCGAAATTTAAAGCTTGTAAGTTTTCAATACATGTTTTCACTCATTTACACCGTAAAATGCGTTAGTCTTATTTTTGTGACTACTCATCCGTGCCAACCCCATCGAACTATTCACAAAGTTGATCACGACGGTCCATAATGGAAGCACTGGACTCGAGTTTCGCTCTTATTTGAGCTCATCAACAGTGCATATCCTCCGATTCGGGGGTGGGATTCGAACCCTCAACCATCACTATTGTAGTCGCGCGCCTTAACGACCTAGGCTACCGTCCACCGTTTGACCGATCGCAATTAAGCGTTTATGAACTGTTCTCCAGACTGGCCCATTTGAGTTGCTTTGTTTGCCCGAGCAGTTCAGAAGGAGCCAGCAACATCTGTTGTGGTCGCCCAACCGAACAGATCTCCGTGTCAGGTCTTCCCATCGGATACAGTGTAAGCTAACACCGATTAGATCTGATGGGCATTGTTTCTTAAGCGATATTTGAAGATTCTGTTGTTTATATTTGTGACTACTCATCCGTGTTTGTGTTGGTCTTTTCAAGCGAAAAATTTGAAGTTTGAGGCTTGTCACATGAATTAGTTCCCCAAAAACGATTTTCTACTTGGAACTGTCCAAGTATTTTTGCTTTTGGACCGTATATATTATTAATCCTATTTTGGCAAATTATTACAATTTGGTCTGAAGATTCCTGTTCAAAGTAGAATGCAAGGAAACCCTAAGATCACATACAAAATCCAAGATTCAACCTTCACTAGGTTATGGTCCTCAAAAGCACATTGCTTCACAAGTACCATAACATGTTTCGTATTCTTTCCTGAAAAATAACATATCGTATAATCATGAAATGTCACGTATGGTAGCTTATTTCTTACCGATCATTCATTGAGAGAACATGAATCGCGTTGCAGCTATAAACAGTTCGCAGTAGATTTTATATATGTTGACCTCCTTCGGTCGACTATGGATATACAGCACAAGCGTGTGATGCTTTTATGCTCCGCAGCTTTTAGAATGACTGAATAGTCCGATTCGGGAGTGACAATCTCTGCGGCAGCGCTCACAGCGATTGACATTACTCGGACGATTGGCGTCAGACGTCAGACCACGTCAGCGTGGTCTGCGTTCAGCAGCCAAGAGCTGTATTTGCTCTTTACCAGCTTGGACAAGACGCTTTATACAGTGCATCGATAATGAGCGGGCGTAATCAAGTTCTTCCCAACTCGTAGGATCAATGCCAAGAGCTTTCATATCTCTTATGTAAGCGTCTTTGTACGGCAAGAGTGGTCTGCCCAATGGTTGACTTCATGATTTCAACTTACCATAGAGCAGATCTCTCGGAATACAACCATTTACAATTCTGTAAACACGACCTATCCACCCCACGACAACTATGTGCATAATAATCCCAATATTAGATCCACAAGTTGAGAAAAAACACGTCATCTTACCCTAGGCACGAATACAAATGCATAATATTTATATGTATATATTTTTTCTAGCTATATTTTCACACTGCGGTTTTAGGAGGCCTGTTACATTTCAAATCGTACATCTTTAATCTGTAAGTAGTAATAGGTTTCACACAGAAAAACACCATTGTAAAATACAGAATCACAAATTAAACATTGTGATACGTTCCATGAGCAGTATTGCACAGACTCTTCCATGCCTAACTGTGTTAACTACTTCACCACTGTTCCAAAGCTCACTTAACCTGATCTTACTGTCTCCACATGATGACTGTAAATACCTTGAACTCGGTGGTGGTGTGTAAGTGATCGGGCTGTGAACAACATAATATACATATGGTCGTTTCTGTATTTGAACAACGTGGTTCTTTGTAAGAACCCTATTGAAACATACACTTGTTTACAACTATACCACTGTTCACTGAAACCAAGCTTACTGTCTTCACCGGATGATGGCGGTAAACAGAGAGACACGGGTTGTGATGTGTAAGTAATGGGAATGTGAGTAATACATAATATTGGTCGTTTGAAAGCGCCATTGAGTCTTTTACCAGGAATCACCTTGCTATTCTGTACTTGAACAACTTACTTAATAACTTTACAGTTTTTGCGGCGGGCTCCACGGGTGAATCTAGACGGCCATTCATTGATGTCTACGAGTACACGCTCGTTAACGCGCGTTGATCGCAAGAGCGCGATCGTTGTTATTATTAATCAAGGTCACGTTTCCCAATGTTGCGTAGTACCAGGGCGTCTATCATCACGCATTCACAATCGGACAGCCATTGTGCTGACGTAGGTTAAATGGTTTGCGGTAGCGGACGAAGTTAGAGAGCTGGGTGATCCGTTTTCGGATAGGACGTGACCAAACCATGCAGTCGCATCGTTGGACCGTGAGGCGGAAAGAAGAAAGCCGGCACTAGTGACCGTTTCTTCCTCCTCCCCGCGAGATTAGGTATTGTTCGTCGAAACTGCCCCAAACGGCCGTGTTAGATACTCCGTCAGTATATAGGAAGCCCAATGTTATCCTGAGCCATCAATGATTTCACATCCATGAAGCATTACAGCGAGGGTCGTTTATTGAAAAATACGTATTTTAATCTTAAGGATGTTTCCGTCTCTGCGCCAAAGGGCGCCTTTTAGCTGCAGAGTGGTTCAAAGTGATTCAAAGTCGTAATGGTCTAAAAAGCATTTAGCTTAACAATAACCATAGGATGGAGTTACGAGTTATATACAATAAAAAAGAAGAAGAACAGGGAAACTCATGTAGTGTAAATCGTATCAAAATTTGGATTGTCTCTCAAGTATTTGTCCAAATTAGCTTTAAAGATATCCAGGTTG
>JACCGJ010019339.1:0-38717 GCA_013407085.1 Atriophallophorus winterbourni | reverse complement strand
GATGTGAGAAGGTTGTTTGTTTCCAGGTGATTCATTATTGCGTCCGCCAGGATACTCTCCATAATCTTGAAAATAATGGGAAGAAGGGTAATTGGGCGGTAATTGCTCGGCATTGTACGATCACCGGATTTAAATATAGGGGTGATAAGTCCGTCTTTCCATTGTTGCGGTATTTCTGTGGCGTCCAAAGAACGCTGGAATAAGGCTGCTAGGTAGTCTGAGATTATGGGCGCTGCGGCAATTAAAGCTTTTGGGTGTATCCCATCGAGCCCCGGGGAGGCGTTTCGGCGCATGCATAGTATTTTTCGATGAACAATCTCAGGGGTAAAAAGATTGGTTGAAATGTGGGGGATTATTGAAATTTGGCGTAGCTGTAGTGGACCTTGTGTTACCTGAAAGATAGGTTCGAAGTGCGTCCGGAGTGCATTCGCTGCGTCAACGGAAGTAGCAGTTAACCCTCTCGAAGATTGAAGAGGTGGTATGCCGATTTTTACTTTTCTTTTGCTGTTTATATGCTGGTACAGGAGTTTTGGGTTCTGCACGAACTTATCAGTCAGGCTGCGTTGATATAAGTATCGATCTTGCCGCTTGAGACAAATGCTATGGTTCCGCAAACGTCGATATGATTCCCAGCTGGAAGGAGTGGGACATGTAGTATACTTGTACCAAGCTTCATTACGTAGTGCAATTACTTTTCTAGTTCTGCTTCGAATTTCTGCATTTCTGCGCTGCGGTGCATATGGCTTTTCGAATATACAAATATCCAAGAGTGCATGCCATTTCGTCACAAACTCGGTCCAGCAGGCGTCAAGTGGCAAATTTTCGGGCACAGTCCAATTGTTAGCGGAGACAATTTCGGATAGAAGACGATAATCGGTCACATATCGCTGTTTTTGTACACGATTGTTTGGATAATAAGCGTACGAGATATATGAAAAACATAAGATTACGTGGTCACTTTTACCTAGTGGGGGATACGTAATCATGTTGGATATCATATGCTCTTCATTGGTAAAGATTAGGTCAAGAGTTGATGCATTGGAGCTTCCACTATAGCGGGTGGGGTCCAGTACGTGATTGTACAACGGGTGAGAGGTAATAACTTCCAGAAAATCTCTTGCAAAGTTGTGAACCGTGGTACCTGATGACAAACCAGGTGAATTAAAGTCGCTCATAATTAACATGTGGGTAAAGTTCATTGATAAGAAATTCCGGATACAAGTAAGCAAACAATGGTCACTTTAGTCCGATGTGTTTGGGGGACGGTAGATTACGGCTAGTAGTGCAGAATCACTTCTTTGTAATTTGAGGCGGCACCAAAGGGTATCGGTGTGGGGTAATCTCTCATCATCAACCAGTTTACAGGAGAGAGCTTGATTAACGTAGAGGAGTACACTACCACCTTTGGATGGACGATCCATACGAAAAAGTTGCATTCCGGACGAGGCGATTTCAGAAGATAATACATCTGTGGTGAGCCACGTTTCTGTTATCGCAATAAGGTCGAAATTTTCGGCTAAATTCAAGAGATTTAGTTCAGAATGTTTTGTCAAAAAGCCTCTGGCATTTGTATAGCAGCATTTTAAATATTTTTGATGCAGTAATTGGGAGTCTGTTGTGCCGATCTCAATGAGATCGGCTACTAGATGTGTACTTATTCCACCGGCCCCGATGAAGCCGGCTCCTGGGAGTTTTTTGAAACAGTCGTGTGTAATTCGCTAGCAGATTGGTCTCCATTCGACGCGACTGGTGATTGTAGACGAGGCTGTGGTTTGTCAACTGCGGAGCGAAGTCGAACCTCCGTGGGTGCAAAGCGCATATCCTCTGAGAATGGTGCAGATACGTCAGGAGAGGGGGGTACCGCTGTGTTTAGAGGATACTTGGGTTTTGGCTTGTCAGCAGCCGCTCGCAAGCGAATTTCAGCGGGGGCTAGGTGTTTAAATTGGTACCACGCCTGTAGAGCCTGTATGAGGTGTCATAGACGGGGTGGCAGTGGGGATAGCTCCCACGGTGTTATATAAACTGCTCCATATGGCATGCGTCTCAAATAGCCTCTGACAACCAAGTCCAGCTTCTGGCCTGCACGAGTGGCTCTCCGAGCCCGGTGAAACTGCTTCTACCAACAGAAGAAGGGGCGAGGGCGAGTGACTGGCGCCTGAAAACCAGTTTGCTTCGGGCAGATGGAGCTCGTTAGCCTGGGAGGGCATTTCATCTAAGGGAAGGAAACCTTGATTTTAAACCTCCGCTGCCTTGTGGGATACCCGATCGCAGGAAAGGCTTCGGGAGAGAAACACTGAGAAAAAACTGGAACAGAGTCTGGTAGCCCACCTCTTTCTGGCAACTCCCTGCTGCCTTGCAGGTCGCACTTGGTTGTGCAAAGGCTAGAGAAGCTGACTCGAACAAACGCCGAGTGGTGCTGGGGACGCCGCTTTGTACCCAAATTCCCAAGAATCTTCTTTGAAGCCGACTCATCCTCCAGGAGGAGATAGTCGCACAAAGTAAAAGTAAGTAAAGAAGAGCAGTGTGAACCATATCTTCAGAATGAAAAGTAATTTTCATTATCCTTGGACCCTGGCCCTTGTAACTGAGCGAATTCGGTAAGCGTTTGACGGCAGTAGTAAGAGTACCGGAAATTCTGCTTTGCGACTGAATAAAACGCCACTGATCACAGTCGTGGGTCGCAGATTTAGCGGCATCGTCATCGACGAGTTCCGGAACGCCATAGAGAAAGATACTTTTTTTCACTGGCTTCTTTCCAATTATACGACGGCTGCTTTTTCAGTCGACGTTCACTCCAGGAAATGTCCGGATGTATACGAATTGCAGTGGACCCCCGGTTCAAGGTGTGAGCGGCAAGCAAGACATTTTCGATATCTTCCATTGCGTTGAGCGTTACTCTTAGCAGTCTCGGTTCGCCAAAATGAGGTGAGTTTGGGTGACGTAACAAACGTACTAAACTCACTGGATCAGCAGACACGTGAAGGGTATCGCATAATGCACGCCATTGCTGTGTCAGCTTGCTGACGAGTTTTAAAGCAGGGAGACGTAGTTTCCGGCACATTAGAGCATATTATTGTCAATGAATCAGACTGACAAGGGAAATTCTTAGAAGCAACTGGCTTCCTAGTTGATGACATCACTTTAGTGAATTCCTCTGTAGAAAGAGGAACATCACTTTCGGTTGCTGGTGTGTTTCCCGCGACTAACGACGCGAATGTGGTCCAAGGGTAGGGAGGGGTCTGTGGCTTGACACGATGTCGACCGATGGCTGAGAACCGGCACAGTGAGAGACTGCATTCTATTTTGTTCCCCTCTCAAATTTTGAAAAAAATATCAAAAATCAAAAATAGACTGTTGGAACAATGGACAAACCACCCCCCTTCATATTGTACTTGTTGCTCGTCTTTTCTCGTGCATATGCCGGGGTGGAACATTTTTCATTTTTAAATGATGGGTAATATATATATATATATATAATCCTATAACCACAGCGGTACCCCCCTCCCCTGACGTATCTGCACCATTCTCAAAAAATCTCCAACAGCCGACTACTTCAGAGTCGGCACAATAATTCCCCACGATGCGGATCCCTGTCTTTCAAGAGAAAGTCTGAATTGTTTATACACAAACGCTCAAGGTCTCATCAGCAAACTCTCAGAATTGCGTACTCGGCATGCTTCTCACCCCTTTGATCTCATTGCTATTACGGAGACTTGGTTGTCGGATTCAGTAACAGACGCGGAAATTTCACTCACTGGAATGTCAGTCATTCGTAACGATCGTCCAACCAAAGGCGGCGGGGTTCTCTTATATTTTGCATCCTCATTTATTTGTGAACCTCTATCTCATCACTACTTACCTCTTGTAGACTCACTTTGGTGTCGTATTCATCTCAAAAAGCAGGATTATGTTCTCCTGGGTGTCGTTTACCGCCCTCCGCAAAACGATCCTGATGCTGATAGGAAACTTATTGAGTCCATGTGACATGCTTTATCTTTAAAATACAATCATGTATTACTAATGGGAGACTTTAATTCGCCTAGTTTATCAACAATACATGCGAGTGATTTCTTTGCATCGGAACTTCATGGACTTATATCAACCCACACGCTATATAACCATGTGCGCGAACCTACAAGATTCCGTGGAGGAGATGTACCTTCTCTCCTGGATTTGCTGCTAACCAATGAAGAGCTGATGATTGAAGAAACACACATTGAACCACCGCTTGGAAAAAGTGATCATGTAGTCCTAACGTTCTGTTACACTTGTTATGCGAGCTATTCAGTTCAAACGTCTGCTAAAATCAAGACTGTAACAAATTATAATACTTTTCGACACATCATGTCAGCTAACACTTTTGATTTTTTGCTTAATGACACTCCTACAGCGACTTGGACTGAATTTGTAACAAGATGGCACTTGCTTCTGAGCCATTCTTCTGTGGCTAAGACAATTCCCTTGAAATCGAAACGTCACAATTCTTTCGTACGCAGTAGAACACGCAAATGGATGTGTTATAGAAACGCTGCATGGAATCGCTTCAAAGTGAGTCAATTGCTATCCGATTGGGAGTGCTACCGGCATTTTCGTAATTATTGTACTACACTGGTACGCCAAGACAAGCTGCACCACCAGATTTTCCTTGCAAACCGGTTTGCGTGTAACCCAAAGTCACTATATAAGTATGTCAACGAGCAGCAGCAGGTTCGCTTTGGTATCCCGCCACTACAAACTGATGAAGGTCCGACCACAAGTATGAAGGAGGCCGCAAATGCCTTGAGAGCGCATTTCATGCCAATCTTCCGCAATTCGGCAAAAGAGTTACCGCTATTTTTGCAGCCTGATCTTCCCTTCCATATTTCATCGGTTACATTTACTGCTACCCGAGTAAGAAAGCAGATATTGCTGCTTCGTGCAAATTCTTCTGCAGGAATCGATCAAATCACGCCAAAGGCGGTACAAGCAGTCGTTGATGCCATTTCTGAACCTCTTGCTTTGTATTTTCAGCGCTTATTAGACACGGTTGCAGTGCCAGACAGTTGGAAGGAAGGAAGGAATAATAACTCCAATTGTCAAAGGAGGTAACCGCAGTGACGCAGGGAATTATCGGCCAGTTACATTAACTCCGGTGCTGTCCAAAATTATGGAGTCGATCATTGCAGAAGATATAATGAGCGCATTCGAATTCTCGGGTCTGATCACTAGTGAGCAGCATGGATTTCGCCGTGGTCATTCATGCACTTCAAATGTACTCCTAGCTAGAGACAGTTGGACCAGATCAGTCAACCATGGATACGGAGTGGACGTTATCTACCTTGATTTCTCTAAGGCTTTTGACAGAGTTCACCACGCGGTACTTATTCATAAGCTACGTACTCTTGGAATTGGCCCTCCACTCTTGACATGGATAGCTGCATTTCTGTCCTCCAGGACTCTTCGTGTGCGGGTGCGTGAGACGCTTTCCGAGACCTTCCCTACTGAATGTGGAGTACCCCAAGGATCGGTTCTTGGACCAAGACTTTTTCTTTTATTCGTCAATGACATCGGCAAAGTAGTGACATCCCCATTTCTAATGTTTGCTGATGACATCAAAATATGGCGCTCAATGTATCAAGGCATCACGTGTGGCGAATCGAAACGTTGGTCTACTGAAGCGAGCTCTCGGTCGGTTTGACATACGCTTCTTTCCAGCCCTCCTAAATTCGTACGTTCGCCCTCATTTGGAGTATGCGGTTTCCGTCTGGCATCCGTGGCTGAAGCGTGACGAACTTGTACTTGAGCGGCCTCAACGCCATGTCACGAGACTGGTAAAGGGGCTTGAGTGTTATACTTACGAAGATCGTCTCACTGCACTAAACCTATTTTCATCCAAGTACCGTCGAATCCGTGGCGACTTGATACTGGCTTACAGGATACTCACTGAAGAATGCCATCCCTGTAAAGAACTGCTTGTGCTTGCTACCGGCAATCGTACGCGTGGGCATCATTTAAAAATCGCCCATCAACAAAGCAGGTTGGACTGTCGTAAACACTTATTTGCCATTCGTGTTGCACAAACCTGGAACAGTCTACCACTTTTTGTTGTGTCTGCCCCCTTCCCTTTCTATTTTTAAAGACCGTTTAGATATGCACTTGTTTCATTTGCTTCATAACGTTTGAAAAGCTATAACTTTCTATACTCTATGATACTGCACGTTTTTCCGATTTTCAGCGCACAAACTGCTTTCAACTGGAAGTATCAACCAAAGTTTTGTGGTGCTCGCATCCCCATCCCTTACAGTATCAACGTTTTTCTTCATTCGGACCTTAATTTTAACCCTGAACTTTTGAATCCATGTGTACAACATCCTGTGGTTTTTTTAAGCTTGTCGCTTTTTTACCACAATATACTATTGATTATATTGACTCAACTTGCTGTTGAGCAACAATAGGCAGCATTAGGAAGAATGGTGTCAGCGGCAGACGCATAAGAAAGGGGGCGATAAATCTATGCTAAGAGGCACTTACGTTTATCATGCAAGTCAATAGAGCAAAACAATGTATCTGGGACATCTAGCTCAGGGAAGAAAAGTATAGTGCAGTTGATGCCTTCATGTGAGTAGAGGAGGACACCGCCACCTTTTGTTGCTCGATCTTTTCTGGAAATCATCACGTGTGGGATGTTAAGTTCAGAGTCGTGTATGGAATTATTCAACCAGGTTTCAGTCACTGCAATCAAATCTCAAGAAGCCACGGTCGCACATGAAGCCCATCAAGCACGGAGCATAGATTTAACAGCATGATTGAGATTTGATTTTAGTTTCAGACGAAGAACTTATAGTAGTGGATTTGCCGACTCAGAATTGGTCGGCTGCTCCAGGTTTTTTGTCTCTGGTGCATTACTTTGACTTGGTGGCGAAGTCATTTTAGAAAAATAGTGTTTGCGCATTTCATGTCGTATACAGCGAATTGCTCCAGAAGAATCTAGAAAACCAGGTTTGGTCCTTAAAACTCGCTTATTTTTCAATTTCTAAAAGCGTCACTTGTTAAACATTGGAAAATATGTGGTGTTCAGGTATTTTCTTGTTATGGTATGAAAGCACAAGCCTGATCCAGGAAAAGTGCCGCACAGTCACGGACTGTCGAGACACTGCAACTCCGTCTATCGCAAAACATCACAGAAATTGTCACTTTTAAAATGAATTTTCGTAGGTTCTCAAAACAGACAATTTCCTACATTATAAAACGTACATCAGACCAACGATGGAATATGCAGTTCAAGCATGGTCGCCATGGCTTAAGAAAGATTGCGACTTTTCAAAGAATATAACATCGAGCTACTAAACTTGTCACCGTACTCAGCCGGAAACCATACAATGAGCGAATCAAAACCCCGAATTTATTCGATTATCCACGTCGTCGTCTCCGGGGAGATTAGATTTTGGTTTACAATATTTTGAATATCGCAAATCACCCTCTACAATGCACATTTAATCTACGGGGCTCGCATAAGACAATAGGTCACATTTATTTTAACTGTCCCTCACTCGCGACTCAACTGTAGACAACATTTTTTGGCGTGCGAGTTTGTTTTACTTGGATCAATCTACCAGATTATATCGTAAACTCACCAAATCAGCAGCTTTTTAAGAGATGTCTTGATGCCTTTTTGATGCTTAACTCGTGCATCGAAGAAAACTATACATCTTGACACCATATATCTACATTTGTCGTCCCACCAATCGAAAACAATTTCTGCCCTTTGGATTTTTACCTGATTCTTGAACTGCTCAGTAAACAAACAACCCCCTTTTTTGCTTGTTATATTATTCATAATTCCCATATTATTCTGTGGTTTTTTGTAAAGCTATATGCTTTTAAGACCATTAAAATTGAATTGAATACGAATTGCAGGATGTGCGAAATTTCGGCATTGATACCACGCCTCGAGTATTCTGTCCTTCATCTCGTCTGTGCGAAATGATATTTTGAGAGCTGAACGCTGTTGTTGTCTGTTAAACCTAGGATCTCTTCTAAAAATCTCGATTCACTGCAATCGTGTTGCAGACGTTTATTGGATTCTTCTTCGTTCGAATAGGGTACACCATGAACAATAACAGCTCTGCGATTTATTGCTTCTTTTGCTAGTTCCGCATTATTACCACGAATTTGTTGTTGTTCCCATGAAACGTCTGGAAATATTCGTACGGTCGATTTGTTTACAACTAAGAGGGATGTGCAATCGTACAGTACTTCTGTGCTGTGCGGCTAACACCGCGCTAAATTCATTGGCCAAGGGTAGTGAGCTGCATGCTGAAACACGCTGGAGTCTCACTACCATCTTCATTGTCTATTTTTCATATATGTCTAGGCTTGGGCAACCTGACAGTAATATCGCCCACGTGCAGTCTCTAACTGTGCGGCACTTTGCCTGGATCATGCTTGTGCTTTCATACATGCATACATACAAGAGGGATGATGCGAGCAAGATATTTTCTACATCTTGTATGGACATTAGCACTACACGCAGTAGTTTGGTCGAGTTCGCACGAGGTGAGTTCGGGGGTCGAAATAATCGGGGCAGCAACACAGGTGAAGCACTAATGCCTAAACTTTGGCAAAGGTCATTCGATTGCTTCCTGTCATCTGCTTTGCGTTGCTTTAGCCATGGCGAAGTTGATTCAATGAGATGAAATTACAATTAGATGTTCAGTTTTTGTCTTTTGCGGAATTATAGTGATCCAACTCTTCGGTCTTAGATTATGCACGTCTTTCGATAATTCGGCAATTCAATTTACTTGATTACTGGTCTGATTCACAATCTCATTTGTCGTATCCAACCGTTGGACGGGACTGGTTGATTTCTTGAAAAATCAGTGTTTCCGCGGTAGTTACGTCTTCACCGTAAGATCTACTGTTAATGTGGTTAAGGACTGCGTTTTGAACGGGCTCCAGCGCTTTCTGACACATAAATTTTTGGAAACACTTTAACGTGTTTTCAAGTCGTTTAAGGTTCGCCTCTACAGCGACCATGCGCCTTTCCATAATTGAATCAATATTGTCGACTCTTGATAAATCACTATTTACTTCTAATCTGAATGGATTACATATATAGCAGATGCCTGGTAATGTTTTATTATTAATTAGAGTCACTGATTCTGGTGTTAAATGACTCGTCACAGTTCGCATGAATAGCAATTGAACACAAGTAACAATCTAGGACTTACTAGCTTTTGACAAAGTTTTCACTTTTTACAAGCCTCGTCGTCAGGTCCGTTTAAGTTCGCGTTGTCATCGTTACAATGTTGCGAGAGCGAGTCGATACACTGGGCGAAAGTTTCGTTTGTCGATAAGTGTCTGTCGGCGGAGTCCAAGAACAATGATAATAATACTGTCCAAGCTTGAGGCAGTTGGTGTCGTTGGATGTGCAATCAAGTGGATAGAAGATTTCGTCAGCGGAAGATTAAATGGAGGTAAATGGAATCCGATCCATGGCTACCTTGGCCACGGATGTGCAATCGTGCAGCATTTCTATGCTGTGCGGCTAACAGTGCTAAATTGATTGGCCAACGGTAGTGGGCTGTATGCTGAAAGACGCTGGAGTCTCAGTATCATTTCTATTCCCCTCATATCTGTCTAGGACTGGGCAACCTGACGGTATCTTAGCCCACGTGCAGTGTCTGACTGTGCGGCACTTTGTCTGAATCAGGCATGTGCCGAGGACGTACTTTAATGACGATAATTCTGTCAAATCTGTACAAAGCGAGAGAGGTCTGGGAGTACTTGTGTATGTCTCGTTGAAGACTAACGCAGAAACCTCGTAAACCACTCGCCGCTAAACGAAGTTATGTGCAGTGAGGCGATCTGTTTCAGCGCTTACTCCGGATATGTTCAAGATATTCTATGGCCTCATGAATAATGTCTGCCAGCGTGCTACCGATTATCAAATAGATATATAGCTATTCTCGAGAAAGTTCAGTGGAGAACAAAGAAAATGATGAAAGGTTTCCATTTGCTCACTTATAAGGATCGTCTTGACTATTTGCGTCTGTATCCACTAGACCATAGACGTAGACGCTTAGACCTCGTTACCCGCCAAATTCTTCGGGGATGTAACGAGTCGACCTTTCAAGAGTTCTTCCCATTGACAGAAAATAAAGGTACTCGTGGTCACACCCAGAAGTTGAAAACGCTGGGAACGCTACGACTCCCGGCGCCATTCAAATTGTCCACTGGTGGTCAACGCATGGAATGCATCGCTGCAAGATGCTGTGTCGTTGCAATCAGAAGTGAAGTTCAAAGCCTAGTTGAACTTATGCCAGTTTTGTGGACAATGGTAAGCCGTTCTGGTTGTATTCCCCGAGATTGCTTGTTTTGGTGGATCCATCGTGTCGGAGAAGTTAGTGATGAAGCTCACACGGGAGTTTCTCCTCCGGAACTAGTGCACTTCTGTCAGAAATCTACCATGCAATAAAACTTTTGAAGAGTTTTCAAAGTATTTGAAAATGGATCGGCTGCTTATGAAATTTGAAAGCTGGGATCATGCCGCATCTGAATGTTTAATGTTGGTAATTCTGTAATAGATATCTTCATCCGGCGTCAATTACGAACTTCCATAAAAATGCTGGTTGTTTTTTGTTTGTTTTGGCAAATGCTAAGATACTTGAGTATATTATTCTAAAACTCCTTCGGTTTACTTTATTTTTCAGTGATCCTTAAAATATGGATCTGTATTCAACGGAAAAGACTCGTATTGATTTGTTTGATGACCATTCTTACGCGCGGACTTTCTGTGATCTGTCCGATACCGATATTTCTATACTTGGAGCGAACCCAAGCTCGAAGGAGTAAGCGGTATCTTATTTTGATTGATTTTTAAGGTTCGAGCTCCCCGATGAACATATTGAGGTGGATTCTCCACTGCCCATTCGTCCACTGGATTCCCCGTTTGAAACCGATCATACTCAGTTATATGCCGATCTTCATCCCACTCCGTCCATGAGTATTCATCTGAAGCGGGATTCAAAATTATGGATTCCTAACGTTGCATCTTTACAACCAAAATTATTAGCTCTTCTGCAACGGTGTCTTTTCAGCCAATCTCTGGATAATTATTGCGTATTCTCTTCATCAACCGTTTCTAATCATTTTCTAGTTCCCAGAGCTTTCCACCCATAGTAGATTGCGTAAAATCAACGCCAAATGTGACTTGCATCATAGGCGCATCGCCAGATTTCTTCGCAAGGCGATGGCTGTATTAGGCTGGGTATGTTCGGCTTATTCCCACCTGTTTTAAATACCTTGTTTATTTACTCGTGCTTTTAAATATATACGTGACACCTTAATGTACTTGTTATCGATTTATCTTTTGGTTGCATTGATAACAAAGTTTGTCGATTTCCGTTTTCCGTCAGCGTGTGTACTATAAAAAAACCCTGAAATTTGCTTTAGAAGGGGATAATGAAAATCGCTGTGCTTTTGATGACGATCACGGTTCTATTCCTAAATGTAACAAGTACAATTGTTAAGTAAAAATTCTATGTATTGGCTATTATTCCTCTGCACTTACCATATTCAACCTTTTATACATGTCTTGGCGATGTAACTTTTGAAATTTTACACCTTCGTATTTCATTGCTTTTTCGCTGTCAAAGAGTGGTCTCGTGATACCAATTGCTATGGCATACTAATGTGTCACCTGTTTAGTAAAACAACTAGTTCAGCTGTAGACATAGTAAAGAATCATATAAGGGATTCAAGTCACTGTATCTGCACAGTTTCCTTGAACATTGCTCTCGACGCAAAGCTAACCCATAAGCACGTTGCTATATTGGTTTTCCTATTTCAAACACCGCTTGATTTAGTACACGATGACAGTTTGTATCTGAGATTCGAACTTCATCTCTTCGCGAGTGTTATTAAATTTAATTAGTCAGCGATGCGATTGTTGTAGACAACTAGATGCTGTGTATATATTTATATCATATACCACTAACTGTGCCATCATCGGAAGAGTCTTATACTCCTAACCAAAAAAGTCTGAGTCACAACCGTGAAATTTGGTGGAAAGAACGCGCCTCGGAAACGGAAAGAGCGTCAGCTATTGGTAATACGCGAAGACTTTACCAATAGATTCGTGTCTGTGACCCCAAGGCCTAAGGTTGATGGTTCGCACATAACGAACCATCTTAGGGAGAATATTTGACAGCACTTTAACCAACTCCTTCCTTCAGACACCACCGACATCCCTCAATCTCCTTTGCAATCGTCCGTATCGCTAGCTCCGCACAGTGTCGAAGAAATACGGAAGGAGATCCCATCTCTAAAGCGACACAAGTCACGAGATCTACCTGGTATTTTTAAGGAAGGAGGCGAGACAGTCGTAGCAGAATTGTACGAGTTCTCAAAGGTTTAAATGGATGAGAGGTTACCTGCCTCTTGAGGTGAATCCCTGATTAAAAAGGAGTACGGAACCAATGTTGCTACTGTCACGAAATCTCGCTTATCCCAGTGGTAGCTTAGATACTGGTCGCCATCCTTCTTCGCAGACTTACCTCGATTCGGGAGGACATTTCCCACGAAGAGAAATCTGTCATTCGGCCAGGGAGCGGATGTGTAGACCAGACCTTCGTTCTGCATTAGTTGCTAGAACACCGACACCTGTATCAGCGATCAACCATAGTGGTTTTTCTGGATATCTGAGCAAATCCGGCCTACAGAACTGCTTATTTCACAATGGAATCCCACCGTAGTACGTCGCTATCATAAGGGACTTATACGCTCACTCGATAGGGCAGGTAAGGGCGCACGATAGCCTTTCAATGCCATTCAACACTACGGGTGTAAGACAAGGCTGTCAAATCTGCCCGTTCTCGTTCAACTTTGCCATCGAGGATGTCCTCCAGTGTGCTCTTAGTGGTTTCTCCACGAGTGGCGTTAAGCTCCTTCCAGGTGGGCGTGTCATGGACTTGGATTATGCTGATGGTATTGCCTTACTGGGCGAAGACCCAACATTTATCCAACAGGCCTTGGATATGATGGCGATGGATTCATCTAAGTATGGGCTATTTCTTCGCCCAGTAAGTATGCAGTATGCTTTCAGGACTGGTCTAGTGAACTGTCAAAATGATCATGTTCTTGATAATATTGAGCAGTTCAACTACCTAGGAATTCTGGTGGTTGCTGGGGGTCGGATAGAGAAGGAACTCAAGTGCAGAATCGCCAATGCCAGTCTGACATTCACCAAACTTAAGTGCCTCTGGAAGAAACGTAATTTGAGTTTGCGTTTGAAGGGAGTGGATATATTCCACTTCGGTAAGGACAGTATTGCTTTACGAGTGAATGTTGGACAGGCTGCGCAGAAGACGTTAGGTGGCCTGGGGGTCTTTGACTAACGTTCTTTGCAAATGATTGCTCACGTTCGATGGCAACACCATTTTTGAAACTCTGAGTTCAGGTGCCACGTCTTAGGAAGCGACGGTACTAGCCTTTAGGCAGTCATTGACCAACGTCGTTCCCGCTGGTTGGGACATCCTGCGCATGAAACCCGAACGGTTAGCACGCCGAGCGCTCTACGCGTTAGCTTGTACAGGCTGGAAAACAGTGGCTGATCAGTAATAGAGGCTGTTGGTTAGCCGCTAACTTGAAAAAGTAGCTTGAAAAGGCCTACTTCTGGCTTAGCCAATGTTGGAAAGTCGCGATTGTCTGTATATGGGTGCAGGGGATGATAATCGTGTTTACTCAACACATGGGCAACAATGGCAATGAACCGACATCAACGGAAAGAGTGCATCATCTCAATTTCCTCCTGACATAATTTGTTTGCTCGTCCATGAAATCTAATTAAAAATTCGAAATAAAATAAAATACGACGTGTGTAAATGGACAAAAATATTCACTGTTCCCCTCCCGTGTATTGTACATTTCATTGTTTTTGTTGTACGGCACCATATCTGTATCACGTTGCGCACCTGTTGATCTATCACTATTTTTACAGATTACTCGATTTATTTAATCATATCGTTGAGTTGAGTTGCTCCTATATATTACTGTTTCGTTTCACAGTCCCAAGAAAGTTGTTTCAACTTTCATCATTGGTGTCTTACAAATTTAACTTCCGATCTTCTCCGATTGTACTGCGATGGCTTCACTGAATTGTGGCGCCAAGGGAAGGTAAGTATTCCTTAGCACATGCGACACCCAGTCATGCCTCGCTAGTTAAGTTTGATCAATCTGCCTTCTCTCTGTTCTATATAAGTCGTGTGAAGATTACCCTCCTAACATTGTTCTTGTCCAAAATTGTAATTGCTAAAATCCGTACATAATTTCCAATCATTTGGTGTCATATACTTAATAATTGACTTGCCACCTGTAGTGAACTGCGTGCGAAAACTCGCTGGAGTCTCACTGCTAGTGTTATTTTCCTCTCCCATATCTATCTAGGCCTGGGCAACCTGACAGTATCTTAGCCCACGTACAGTCTATGACTGTGGGGTACTTCCCCTGGATCAGATTCATGATTTCATACATGCTTAATAATTTGGCGTTTTACTTTGTAAAACAGTCTCATTGATATGACTCTTCTGTCTATCTGGGAGACGCGACCTTATCGCAACTTTTTCAGAATACACAGAAATTTACTTGTTTCCATAAAACTTTTCAGGCCGTTCTCAGTGTTACGTTAGAGATGTAACGCCAAATTTTGAAAATGTCTCACGCGTTTCATCAACTTTCCGTCATAAACGCTACGGTCGTCAGCATTGCCCACCAGATTCTGTACCTAGTGGCTTTAAATTTCTGTGTCGAATCCCGCATAGACGAACATATATGCCCTTCATGAAACCATGACAATGCTACTGCACATTATTTGTGAATGTGTATCGAGCTAGTTGGTATCCGAAGTCCATCTGTGGAGTATTTCTAGGGATTGCATTGAATCTCGCCGTTGTAAGTGGATGACAAACTAGGACCACCATAAGGGTTAAGTAGTTAATCGTTTCTTAGCTTTGGATTACATTACATTATGCACGAATGTTCGTCCATTGTACTTAAGCATGGAATCAAAATCTTTTAACCAGAATTAGTGTCGCACCGTCACAGACTGTCCATGGGCAAGGATACTGTCAAATTGCCCAGGCCTAGGTGGAAATAAGAAAAAATAGGGAAATGGCAGTGAAACACCGACGTGTTTCTGCGTGCCATCCGTCCGTTGACTTTTGCTGCGTCGGTTTTTGTTATGTTTGGATTATCCTTTGTAAATCCTAACATTATTGACGTCGATTATTACGGTCCCTTTCATAGGCCTACCAAGTTTCACATCTGTACAGTAAAACCGCGCGAACTGTAGCCTTATAGCATCTGCTCTTGAGCTTTAGAGGCCAACCTATTTCACACCACAGGTGACCCGAATTACAAAAGCTACCGTAGCTTTGGAAATGCGAGCTGAAATCTTATTTAAACACGCGTTGCTGTAAATACAATTACCCAAATAGGTAATGGAGTCTACAGTCGCAAGTTCCTCATTATTGATGCCTAGAGCAGTCTCGATCGGATCAATATCCTCCAATCGAAATTTGCTATTGAAAGGTGCAAAGCGCATACCGAAGGATTGCATGATACCACATATTCGGTCTAAAGCATCCGTATAGGAATCGTCGGCATAATCAAAATCAAAAATGTTTCTAATCGCAGCCTACCCTATCATTACATGCATCCATTATAGCGTCAATTACAAAATTGAAAGAAGAAATGGAGAAATTGGACACACTTGTCGGACACCACTAACTCTTGGAAAGTTGGGTGATATGCTATTGTATACCCTAACGCGCCTAGAACCATAGGAATAAAGCTCCAGAAATATGTTAACGTACTTTTGTTGGACACCTTTGCATAATAAGGTATTAAATAATACGTTTCTATCGACCGAATAATAGCACCCTTAAAATCGAGAAACATTGCTACAGTGTGCTGCCTATACGATATTCTAGGGCTTACCGAAGATGGAATGTGCTATCGATACATCCTCTACCAGGACGAAATCTTGCTGTTTGCGAATATGTAATTTCCTGTGTAATATCAAGTACCGGAGACATTGGCACAAAAAGCTGAGTAATGACGGGTGTAAGGCTTATTAGCCCGTGGCTAGAGCATGAAGTACGCACACCTTTTTGAAAATAAGCATGGTTATAGAATCTCCCCAACATTGTGGAATATTTTCCCTGTCCCATACCTGACGGAGAAGGTCAACTAGTGTGCTTAATTGAATATCACAACCCTCCTTGGACAGAACCGGACCAGCTGCCCTGAATCCTGTCATTGAACCAATGCCCAGCTTGATTTCTGCTTCGCTCGAAGGTGTTGAATCAACTGACCAGGGCTCTTTGTTAGTGATCAAGGCACTAATGTTCTCTGTGAATTTCTTGCTAACTCAAATGGTTCTACAAAGGGGATCACAATTAAGCAATCAAGCCCATTTAATCACCCAATGTATAGGGTACCATCATCGTCTTGGTATACTTGGTATTTATTAGTGTTTATGTTTCTCATTAGGTTTCTCGCGCATGTTTTTGTTTCCAGGTTTTTCTTCTATTTATACTTCTCTCATTACTATGAAACGTATCCTCAGGTAACTTTGCTACTCAGTCGATTGAATAAGATGCTTTTGGAACGCAATCCCTCCTGGATACCCCACCAACGCGTCCTCGAATTACTTCATCTTTCACAGAAACAAGATAAGAGCATCGACATGCAGCAATCAATAGTAAGTAGCATGCGAATATCAATTTGGGTGCTGAAATAATGTACACTCGCTATTTCCACTGGTGATTTTCTCAATATTCTAAGTGGGAGTTTCTAATTCCATTTTTTCTACGGGATCGAGTTTAGTTACTAGCAAACCAATCGTGCGAACCTCGTGGTACTCTCGATTGGAGCAATATGCGCTTTCGTACTTGTGTATATCGGATTGATTATTTTCACAATGCTAATGCAAACCGCACAACATGCTTTCCTGTCAATGAATTCCACTGATTCAAACCCCCTTTCAACTTATTTTAAACACCGATACCGCATGATACTAAGAAGAAGAAGAACCACACAAATCTATAATCTATAACTTACTCAAAGCCGACCCTCCTGCTGAGGTAGTTTTCATTTTCCTAAATCCTTTAATGGGCCCCGAAATGTCATTTTTCGGTACCTTTACTTGTAGAAACATTTCTTCAATATCAGCGGCGACGGCATAGGCGTGTAGGGATACGTCAATCAAGCGGTCCCTGGAATAGTACATTCAGTGAAATACCATTATCTTTAGCTGCACAATCAAATACTACTCTCAGCTTTTCTGGCTGCTTGGGATTTAGAACCGGATGATGGGGCAAGTACCACACATTGGTCCCCTCAGCATCATCGAGTACAGGTTCGATATACCCGGTCTCTATGTGGTGTGCCATAACTTTAGTATAACGTGTAAACAAACCGGCATCACGTTCAAATCGACGCCGTAAATAGCTTAAACGTCTTTCCGCCATCAAATAATTGCTGCAACGCTTGCTTCTATTCGGCTTCCAAGGTAAGGGTACTTGAAAATGTTCGTCCATAATGGTTGATTAAGCAACGATAGACAGGGCTTCTTCGTCATCTCGAGATCGTTCGTTACTCTCGATAGATAAATCTGCAAACTCTGTATTATAAAGGTCGGTGAGGCAATCTTCAACGGACCTTAATTCCAGCGACGCATTCAAACAGACGTTTCACACGCTGGCCCCTGCAATATCCAACCCAGCAAGGTCTTCGTTGCGAACGGACGGTCTCTTCCACCGAGTCGCTGTTCCAGCGCCCAGTGTGCTTCAGGAACGTCGCAACCAATCAGCACTGTCACTGGCTCATCATGAACGTCAGATAATTCAGCACCCTTTAATTAATCATAACGCTCACGCAGAGCATTAATTGACGATTGTGACACATGCGACAAGGATTCTACGGTGCAAGCATTCGAAACCTGAATGACTTCTCCATCATCTACAGAATAAATATTAAAGTTCAGACGGAAGCAGTTCATTACCCGTTGATGGCTAAAAGTTGACAGCGACACGTGTGCCGGGCACTTAGGCATATTGTATTTTTCAACGAAGTCACTAAGAATTAACGTGGTATCTGAACACCATTCAGGAAGGCTACTGTGTGTATAAGTCCCGACGACGTCTCGATTTTGACAGGCACGGATCCTAAACATACCCTGGCACTGAATGCCGTGTGACTGCAATTGATATTTGTCGGCGGCTTTCTTGCCGGTTGATCGTTATGCAGGAGCGTGTGGTGCCGACCGCCACAATTTTCTGCAGTGCATCGAGATCCACTCATACAATTGGCAGACCTATGGAACTGCCGAAGGCATAGGAAACAAGCCGATACCCGTTTAGCCAGATCCCAACGACTCCTTACGTCGAGATTCTCAAATTCGATGCATTGATGTAATTTGTGCGGTCCCTTGCAATTACAGCATTCCAAGCTGTTTATGGATCTGCCAACAAGGGTAGCATTGACATTCCTTCGATCGCAAACATTTGAAGCATGGGCTGCTGAATTCTGCGTCGTGTCAGGGCGACAAAGCTGACCAAATCGACTTCTAGCAACTCTTGCCTTTCGAGAAACAAACTCGGAAAGTCGTTCAAAGTTTACATCCGAACCATCAGCCGTAATCGCGTCGGCAGCATCGGCCCACTGCTGCTGTAAGGCTACAGGTAAGCACCTTACAACACCTTCCAAAGTGTTGACCGAATTCAAGTCGGCCTCGCACTTCATTTGTGTCAGCATAATTTGGCGATTTTCCATCTTTATTGCCAATTCAGATAAACCATCTACCTTCTCTGAAAGCGTTCTGGCTTCTCCGAACAATTCATCCAGTGTAGACCGAGCAATGACATGCGGTAAACCGAACAAATCTCGCAGTATGGTTTTTGCTCTCATATAACCCTCAGTGGGTTGCAGCATGACGCAGGCATCAATAGCTTTACGAGCCTTATCACGGCAATAAAACATCAGATATAATAATCTTTGTGCCGGGTCCATAAGCCGCGATTCAATGTAGCATTCAAATTGCCTCATAAATTTCCAATAGTCAATTGGATTACCATCAAAGTATGATAATTCAACCTTGGGTAGTCCGAGGCTGATATTCATTGAGGGCTGCAATTCGGTTGTTGTCGTCCCGCTTCGTTCTGGCCTGCTGCTCTTGCCAGCTATCAAATTATTCTCCTCTAGTTCTCTCTTTTCCCTTTCCAAGCGCTCTATCGTGGATCTAGCTACGGATAGCTGCTGCTCTAAATCCAATGCGCATTGGGAAGCTGTATCTATGCCCTCTGGCTTATCGCACTCAGTCAATGCTACCTTAGAAGCAACTTTAGGCATTTTATACAAAAGGATTCAAAGGGATAAAAAGGAAACAAAATAAAATAGGGACGTCACCGATATTGTAAACTGAATCGATTCGCGAAACTTCAACTGCACTTCTCGCCAAGTTCAAGAAGAATCAAATTCCAAGTTCAGTACTCACTTGAGAAAAGAAGTTAAAGATTCGTGAATCGATTCCAGTTTACAATCTTGGTGACGTCCCTTTTTTACTTTTTTTAATTTTCTATCCCTTGAATCTTTTTGTATCGTTCTATAGAATGCCTAAAGTGTCTTCTAAGGTAGCATCGACTGAGTGCGATGAGCGCAGAGTTTAACGATACATCTTCTCGATGCGCGTTGGATTTAGAGCGGGAATTATCGGTAGCTAGATCCACGATAGAGCGCTTGGAAAGGGAAAAGAGAGAACTAGAGGAGAACAATTTGATAGCTGGCAAGAGCAGCAGGCCAGAACGGAGCAGGACGACTACAACTAAATTGCAGCCCTCAATGAATATAAGCCTCGGACTACCCAAAGTTGAATTATCATACTTTGATGGTAATCCAATTGACTATTGGAAATTTATGAGGCAATTTGAATGCTACATTGAATCGCGGATTATAAACCCGGCACAAAGATTATTATATCTGATGTTTTATTGCCGTGATAAGGCTCGTAAAGCTATTGATGCCTGCGTCATGCTGCAACCCGCTAAGGGTTATATTAGAGTAAAAACCATACTGCAAGATTTTTTCGGTTTACCGCATGTCATTGCTCGGTCTACACTGGATGAATTGTTTGGAGAAGCCAGAACGCTTTCAGAGAAGGTTGATGGTTTATCTGAATTAGCAATAAAGATGGAAAATTGCCAAATTATGCTGACACAAATGAAGTGCGAGGCCGACTTGAATTCGGTCAACACTTTGGAAGGTGTTGTAAGGTGCTTACCTTTAGCCTCACAGCAGCAGTGGGCCGATGCTGGCGACGCGATTACGGCTGACGGTTCGGATGTAAACTTTGAACGACTTTCGGAGTTTGTTTTTCGTAAGTCAAGTGTTGATAGAAGTCGATTTGGTCAGCTTTGTCGCTCTGACACGACGCAGAATTCAGCAGCCCATGCTTCAAATGTTTGCAATCGAAGGAATGTCAATGCTTCCCTTGTTGGCAGATCCATAAACAGCTTGGAATGCTGTAATTGCAAGGGACCGCACAAATTACATCAGTGCATCGAATTTAAGAATCTCGACGTAAAGAGTCGTTGGGATCTGGCCAAACGGGTATCGGCTTGTTTCCTATGCCTTCGGCAGTTCCATAGGTCTGCCAATTGTATGAGTGGATCTCGATGCACTGCAGAGAATTGTGGCGGTCGGCACCACACGCTCCTGCATAACGATCAACCGGCAAGAAAGCCGCCGACAAATATCAATTGCAGTCACACGGCATTCAGTGCCAGGGTATGTTTAGGATCCGTGCCTGTCAAAATCGAGACGTCGTCGGGACTTATACACACAGTAGCCTTCCTGAATGGTGTTCAGATACCACGTTAATTCTTAGTGACTTCGTTGAAAAATACAATATGCCTAAGTGCCCGGCACACGTGTCGCTGTCAACTTTTAGCCATCAACGGGTAATGAACTGCTTCCGTCTGAACTTTAATATTTATTCTGTAGATGATGGAGAAGTCATTCAGGTTTCGAATGCTTGCACCGTAGAATCCTTGTCGCATGTGTCACAATCGTCAATTAATGCTCTGCGTGAGCGTTATGATTAATTAAAGGGTGCTGAATTATCTGACGTTCATGATGAGCCAGTGACAGTGCTGATTGGTTGCGACGTTCCTGAAGCACACTGGGCGCTGGAACAGCGACTCGGTGGAAGAGACCGTCCGTTCGCAACGAAGACCTTGCTGGGTTGGATATTGCAGGGGCCAGCGTGTGAAACGTCTGTTTGAATGCGTCGCTGGAATTAAGGTCCGTTGAAGATTGGCTCACCGACCTTTATAATGCAGAGTTTGCAGATTTATCTATCGAGAGTAACGAACGATCTCGGGATAAAGAAGAAGCCCTGTCTATCGTTGCTCAATTAACAATTGTGGACGGACTGCAAATGACTGTCACTGTCACAACAACATACTATAGAATGGGGGCGCGATGGTGCTGTACTTCAGTACTATGCGGCCAGCACCTTGCTATATTTATTTGTCACTGGTTTTGAGCTGCATGCGGAAACACGCTGGACTATCATTACCATTTTGATTTCTCATCTCTGTCTAGACCCGGGCAACCTGACAGTATCTTAGCCCACTAGAGTCTATCACTGTCTGACACTTTTCCTGTAACAGTCTTGTGATTTCATACATGGAATTTAAAAGCATGGTTTGAAACTAATCTTCTCTCGGTAGCTTTCCACTCGAATCGGAGGAGGATATGCACTGATGATGAGTTCAAATAAGAGTGAAACTCGAGTCCAGTGCTTCCATTATGGATCGTCGTGATCAACGTTGGGAATGTTTCGATGGACTTGGCACGGCTGAGTAGTCACAAACATATCGCTTTCTACTACGTTTAATTTCTGTGCTTTAACTTTTTGGCAAACGTTGGTAAGCCGAAAAACATGCATTCAACTCTCATGTTTTTCTGCTATTCTACTGTTCACGTTGCAGTCGCTCCTAAAAGAAATCAAGCATTGTTTGACAACGAATAACTAGACCATGTTTTACGCTCCCTTCAAAAATGTCTGTTGTGATTTCAAATTCCCGTTTCCTGGTAATCCTGAAATCACCACAGGTAATAGAAAGAGTAACTACACACTTTTCGACTCGTTAACCAATAGTGTACAGTTTCAATATAAAACGAATGCTTCTTGGTAGTTTACCGGTTGTTTCTCACCATTTTTGTACGTTGTTTTGGTCCGATAATTGACACCCCTAATGCTTGATTAAACACGAGGAATATCTATTTTAATGTTGATTTCAGTCTAGTATTTCCATAAGACCTGGGTACGCACGGATGTGCAATCGTGCATTACTCATGTGCTGTGCGGCTAACACCGTGCTAAATTGATTGGCTACCGGTAGTGAGCTGTATACTGAAACACGCTGGAGTCTCACTACCATCTCTATTCTGTGTTTCGTTTCTCATATCTGTCTAGGCCTGAGCAACCTGACAGTATCTTAGCCCACGTACAGTCTCTAACTGTGCGGCACTTTGCCTGGATTAGGCGTGTGCTTTCATACATACATATACGCACATTTCTTTTCTGCTGTGCGGCTAACCGTGCTAATTGGCACCGATACTAATCTGCATGCTAAACACGCGGGAATCTAACTCCCACTTGTACTTTTCTACTCATATCTCTCTAGGCCTGGGCAAGCTGATAGTATCTTATTCCACATGCAGTCTGTGACCGTGCGGCACTTTGCCTGTATGAGGCTTGTGCCTTCATAGACACATACCAATTCCGGCTTTAATAAACATGTTTACACCAGTTGAATTTTAGACATCATACTTGAACTTATTCGTTATATGTGATGCGGATTGTCCTATTTGGTCCTAAACATCATTGGATTCTGGTGACCCTGGAGTGTTTGTGTTCTGTCGGTATTTTTGTTAATGCCTTCATGGATTAGGCCTCCGCGATCTGCGTATGTTCTTTCATATCATACTGCAACAACATTGTATTGTGTTTGTTGCTTTCAACCGTGTCCACGTCTAATATACATTCTATTTCTTCTTCGCCCGTTGGATGAATCATGATGTTTGTTTTACTTCTGTTGCACAGTCTTTGTCAACGCGCTCAATGACAACACCCAGCCACATTCATCGGCCAGGTATCTACAGTTTTCCAAATTACGATAAACCTATTCTGGCGTGTTTGACCTTCCCGATTAATAGAAAAAGCACTCGCTTGTGTGACCTGCTTCATGAAATGGGATCTATTGGGAAAATCAGCGTGGAAACCGCAGAAGAACAGGCGTCAGACATGCTGCGCGTTCGGTTGCGCTTCTACATCCGCAGAGTGCTCCGATTGGTCAGTTTACTCACGCTACTACTGGACGTTCTCCGTTTTGTTTTCAATAAAACAAGGAGTGCACAATCCATAACTTTCATAAACACCATTCTAAGAAACCTACTGGAATGAATACAAACCATATATCTAGATCGGATTTCGCTTACTTACCGGACGGAAATTGAACTGAGCACGTGTTACTGTTATGCTGATTGGCCAACGGTAGTGAGCTGCATGCTGAAACACGCGGTAGTCTTACTACCATTTATATCCCCCCTCTGTCTAGGCCTGGGCAATCTGACAGTATCTTGTCTTGGCCTGGATCAGGCTTGTGCACGGATGTGCAATCGTGCAGCACCTTGTGCTTTGCGGCTAACACCGTGCTAAATTGATTGGCCAGTGCTAGTGAGCTGCATGCTGAAACAGGCTGGAGTCTCACTACCATTGCCTGTTCTTTTTCCTTCCTCATATATGTCTAGGCCTGGGCAACCTGACAGCATCTTCGCTCACGTGCAGTCTCTGACTGTGCGGCACTTTGCCTGGATCAGGCTTGTGCTTTCATACCATACCACACTGTTATGCTAACGTGACCCTATGTAGCTGGATAGTGTAATTAAGGTTGTTAGCATTCTATCGGATATCTATCAAGTTGCATCCCAACAAACATGTACTCAAACGCTTCCGGATTATCGACATGAATTGCTTTGAGTTGGGTCATTTTTGGGGTGATGCTAGGATCTATGGTTAAAACAAAAGCAAAAATTTGCTTGCGTTTGTGGTGAAGTGAGTGTCATAAAATTCTACCGTTGTTTCATATTTCCACAAAGTTAATGAGTTATCACGCGTATTCAAGCTAAACCCAGTCACAGCAGATTCCGGATCTGTCATTTTAACTGTATTTTCATAACTACATGTGGGCGATACTACCTGGTTACCCAGGCGGAAGTAGGGAATTGGCTTAGGGGCTCTGTGGCAAAAAGCCTGAACCACAAGGCAGTGAGTTGAGACTGAGTTTGTCTCACCTCTATCCATTGACCTTCCTGGTATTCGTAGCTCTGCTGGCATCAAAAGACCACACAGTATAGCTCAATGAGTCACAGAGGTACATAAACTATTGCACCACGTCAAGGTCCAGTCGAATCGAATTTCACGTCTTAGCTCACTCCCCGTAAAATCTTATTAATCATCACAGAATCATTACTATGCGTGATTAATGCGCATAGGATAGGAATGCGAGCACCATAATACATTGATATTTCGTTGAACTTATTCCATCGTTTATATTTTTAATTCCATCTTTGTGCTAGCTTGAAGAAAATAGATCTCGATCAGCCTATTTGGTTGGATTTGGAGTGGCCTCCATCCTCGTTCTGCTGGCTTCTATTCATTTATACAATTTGGAGCGGCGATACGAGAGACCGAATGTTTCAGGAATCATCTGCCTCGGAATCCCATTGGTCGGTTTAAAAGGCCACCGTGGTTCACAACTAGATCCGCTGTTGAATGTGTCAAAGATACCGACGCTGTTCGTGATTGGGTCACAAAGCCGTCTCGGATCTTATCGGGATGCGGCGAACTTCCGCAGTCGACTGATTGCTGCTCAAAAAGCATCGTTCGGTGATAACCCCAGCCAGCCTGAAATAACTGGCCGCGGGATTCACGTGATCACAGTCAACGGGGCGGATCATCTTTTGCGCTTGCGACCCACGCTACGTTCTCGATGGACAATGACTCAGCGAGAAGTAGATCGACGTGTCGTGGTAGGTTTGCTTTGGAAAATTAAAATTCATACAGCCATCAAGGTCCCCATTTCCAAACAGTGGCGTTTAACAACAACAACAACATAGCAGCTATATCAACGCTAATGCGATTAATGTTCTATGACATGGCATGAAAGCACAAGCATGATCCAGGCTAGGTGCCGCACAGTGGGAGACTGTGATATTGTCAGGTTGCTCAGGCCTAGACGGATATGAGAAAGGAAATAGAAATGGTAGTATGGCTCCAGCGAGTTTCAGCATGCAGCTCACTACCGATGGCCAATTAATTTAGCACGATGTTAGCCGTTAGCACCGAATTACTGTACGATTGCACACCCGTGCGTTTATTAATAATATTCAGGATGTCACCGCAATAGACCGGTAATATTATTCGTATTTTTCAAATTATTGGTTTTAGATCTGATTTTTTACATGCGTGACATTTGGCGGAATACGGAAAATGAAAATCGATTGGTTTCTATATCTCTATGGACGGCTTTTTGGTATTACAAGCTTGGATCTAGGCAAATTCCCATACATTCATCGGTTGCACCTAGGCCGATATACTGTCGGGTTGTGCAGGCTTAGACAGACATGAGAAAAGGAAAACGGTATTGAGATTCCAGCTTGTCTCCGCACGCCGCCCACCACTATTGGGAAATTAATTTAGAACGGTTAATTGCTATTAATGAAGGCGATTGACAATGACACAACATTACCGACGGTAGCTACCCGGCAAACCTGCTACCTTCCGTGTTATTTCTCACTGGGTGTTGAATAGCCTATCCTCTTTCTTTTACTGTGTAGATAATTGCGTTCTAGCAGTTCAATATAAAGTACTAAACATCGTTCACGCGGTGACGTTTCCCCGCTATAATCAAAATAACAGATACTCATAACCATATCGTCGTAGGAGTTATTATTGTGAAGTTCAGTGCGACAGGAAACTGGACTCAGACTCCTGATTTATTCTCCAATTTTATTACTGAAGCCTTTTGCTTGATGGAGCAACATTTCAATGACTGAAGGTAAAATCACAGCTTTACATTAACCAAGAGTACAGCCTTATCTGCAATACAACCTCCACTGAAGCAGATTAATTTTTCACCGCACTGTAAAGCCGGTCCGGTCACGTTGGACCATGTATTAAGGCTTGGAACGCGACTTTTTTGTGGGAGGCTAAATAAGGCGCTCACTTGCTCAGGGCGTGGAAACTTACGCTGGGCGCTACCATGTACTTGGAAACATTAAAACATGCTCACATTTACGAACCATTTCTATTCTCAAAAATGCTCATTTGTATGCACTTGCATCACACGCAGCCCACAGCCGGTTTCGTGCTGTTTGCACTCATCAGGATCCACATGCACTTGAAACAGTGGAAGAATGGTAAGCAAGTTCAGCTTGTATGTCACAGGTTGGTCGTACTAACCTTATCCAACAGTGGCATACAAGCGCAACTTGTTTGTTCATTTCTATTATCATATCTGTCTAAACTTGACACGCGGCACTTTGCCTGGATCAGGCTTGTGCCTTCATGCACATACCTTAAATATCTTGTGTTTACTTTTCAATATTCTCAACCATTTAGTATATCAGATTGAGCAACATGATCTTATATCACTATTTCAGACGGCGATCGGACAATTTATTTGTGAAAATGAGAACGCACTCAAACCAGCGGATATCGATCCTTCGGACCCGTGGGGCAGTTGAACGTGGCAGTGACTGTTCTGTCATAGATGAAATTATTGTATTTTATTGCGCCAGATTATAATGATCATAATATCAATAAAAATCTTGATCCACTCGGTTGGTTTAAGCTTCAATCGGTCGAGGGTTTGCGATGTATTGTTTAGTTATACTGCCTGTTCAGTTAGGTCGTACATATGCATGCCCACCCTGATAGCGATATCGTGCTTCGCCAACATGGTAATGAGATGTACAATTAAAGGGGTTAGAAAGGCACATGTTTTATTGATGTTGGTTCATCGCCATCGTTGTAAGTGTGGATACACACTCTTTTTCTTGCACTTTAGAAAGCAGCAAGTTGGCCTCTGTTATAACAAAGGATGCGTTGTGGTGTGTGAGGGATGGGGATGTGATCACCAAAATATATTGATGTGTTGACCATGTTTTTACTCTTCGATAATTCTTAGAAGTGAGTCGTACTTATCAGCTGCCAACAATATCCATATTTTCAGCTTCAAAAATGGACTCAGTAGATCGAATTCTCTTCTTTCATACACTACTTTTCCAAGTGTATTTCGCAAACATATGCGAATGTATTGCGTGCACACATCTTGATGTGTTAAGTTTCATGACTTGTAACCTAAATTGCGAACCATACGTAAAGTCCAACAAGGATACCGAAATCCTATTTAGTTTTGTAATTGATGCCACTGTTGAATTATGCGGCGAACGCACCTCAACTTTCGGGTTTCGTGTTATGCAAGGACTGTGCTATTGATATAGTTCTGCTTTTTGATTTGTACACAGATGCACAAGCTACCTAGTATTGTTTTTTTACCATCTAAGAGTAGTGCACTACTCCGGGACATCGATTTATACAACGCTTTATTAATTGATAATCGGTTCATGTATCTCGGTGGTTTCAATAATTTGCAATCATTAGGTGGAAAATTTCTCGTTGTCCGCTCCAGGGTCTAACGCCGAATACCTTTATTCGAGGCAGCACTCAATCTGCACTAACAATTCCACTCTGGCATTAAATTGCTGACAAACAATGCCGCCTCTGCATGCGTAAAAAAACGAAGTTCTTGGTGGAGTTCTTCCTTCGCCTCCTTAGTCTTATAGTACTGTCATAACCCAAGGTACATACGCTGAGATTGCAAACAAACAACGTCTGAAAATCTGAAATCTAGCAGCGTAGATTCTGCTATAAAAAAGTATACAGTTTAGAAGCGGGGTTTCTAGCCAGTTAAATATGTGCAGCACACAATTAAATCATTGGACACACAAGTAAAACCTAGTCCCACGAGGCACAAAAGAAATCAGTTGACTCGCAGATTCGATGTAACGAAGATGGGTTTCCGATGGAAAAATGTCGATACTTAGTGTCTCTAGCGAGCTAGTTCAGACTGTTGTTCGGTAGTGTAGTTGTATGGTACGAAAATTAAACGACACATGTTCGGAGGAAGCCAACACCTGTTTTTGAACAGTTGGCAGCAGCAATACGTGCAGCTGGGACAGGAGGTGAAAGAGTGGTTGTGAGAAGCATGTACTAGAGTGAATGATATTGTGTGTGAGCTGTTTCATTCATTGTCGGTTTAAAGTAGGCATGATGTTACCCGGCTGTCCACATCGAAGTTGGGAAGATTTCATTATAGGTGTCGCACTTTCATAATTTAGTTCATTGTATCGCCAACAATGTAGTGGGTTGAGAAAATTTTGCATCTATCAGTAACAGACGTAGCAATTCTTCCGCCCTTTTCCGAAAGTGTTCGATAATACCGTTGTTCTATTAGTGACGGAAGATTTCCGTTTGCTCACTATACAATGTCTCTGGATAGAGCGAATGGCAGTAAACTTTGACACGGTGATTGTTATTCGCCATTCCACGATATCATTCTTGGATTGTTTGTGACCTTTCGTAGAGACAACGTTTGCCAAGCGAGAACCCGTCACATCCTCAGACAGCGTTACCAAATCTTTCGCTGAGCCCGGAGAACCAAGCTCACACAGATGACAACATGAGTAAGTATTTCAGCAGACCAGCCGCCATAAATAATTGATAATGTGATTGTGATGAAATCACACGTTTGAATTCAAGCAAAGTGCCGCATATAACGCACGTGGGCTAAGATAACGTGAATAGATGTCAGCTCAGCTCCGTCCCAACTTACTACCTCACCTCAATTGAAGGATTGCATTACAAACGGGACTACATCGTTACTTTGCAAGTAGTCAATCATTAAATACTTTGGTCATGAAAAGAACCAAGCAATAAAAATAATCTAGAATGTTTATTCGAGGAAAGTAGAAAACAGAGTGAAAAAACGCCATCATTCGCAAAGCTTCGGATCATTCTCGGCGGAATGACCCAGTCGCTTCTGTTGAACCTCACGAATAATTTGATCCCAATCGATAGCGTTTTCTCCTTGCTCGACATGAGTCTTGCCTTGGCTGACTTCATCGTATGCCGGTCCGGCTACCCACAAGGCTTCCAAATTATAGTGCTCACGAGCAGAGGGGAGAAATAGATGGAGAAGCGCATTACCTACACGGTAAAACCAAGCGTACAAAATTATGTTGATCGATGGTGAATGAATTACATCACAGAAGAATAACCGGGCAACATTATACGTTCAATTCATGAAGGTGCGCCAAATGTCATTCTATGCACTTTGCCTCCGTTCTCTCTCCATACCACTAAAAGCTATTCAACTTTTGTTTTTCCTTGAATCATTCCACACCTCCTTTACGCTTCCCCCGTAATTTTTCCTGGCCTTTTGGAAAAGGATTTTATGATGATCAGAAGAAGTATTAAGCTCATCTCAAGATTGAGTTGTTCCCGCTGATGACATTCGAGAAACTATTGTTGACCGTCACTTTCGTGAATGCAACAGGTTCATCGCAACTATTTCTTCTGATTGTTCACATCCACTGAACAAAAGCCTTGCTTCTTGTGAATCTTTTTCCTCCACACGAAGTTCCTATGTTATTCCCTATTCGAGAACTAACTAAAGCTGTTATGAAGTTAAATAAGCGCTTGACAATTTTTTAAATGACGCTGAGATGCCCCATTTATTTTTCAATTTTTATTTTTCTAATTCCCCTCACATTTGTCTAGCCTATGGTAACCTGACACTTTATTATCTCAAGTATCATTTCATTGTGCTGCACTTTATACATTTTATCATATTTGAATTTTGTGGAGAAATGAATGTTTTGCTGAAAATTCGTGTACACGAATAAAGTCATTTTCTTCTTCTTCTCTTCTATACTTCGTTTCGTGCTAGGTTGTGAGGTCAACTGGTCTGATTATATTACTGTAGGCATTGTACGGCATGTGCTCAACACAATTAGTAAACATGTTTACAGAAGGGTTAATCGCACTGTCATATGTGTGTATCGATTACACGGACATGCAGTAGTTCTGTACTATGCAGCCAGCATTGTGCTAAATTGATATGCCACCGTTGGTGAGCGGAATACGAAACTTTGCCATTTTTGCTTTCCCTTGTCATTCTACTATTTGTCTATGCATCGACAGTGGTGTATAACTGTGAAACACTTTTCTTGGATCGAGCTTGCGATTTCACCATACAGCACCCATACAATCTATTCACGCCTTAACATTTGTTACATTAAAAATTGGAAAATGGTGCGTGCTTGTGATGAAAATGCGGAGTATTTCTTCCTCGTTTCTAGGGAAATCAAAGATTGATGCTAGAAACTATCCGCATCGATGGTGTTACGTTGAGTGTTGGGGCGAATAAAACGACTACTATCAGCAGATTTTTTCGAGACAGTTTAACAAAACATACCCAAGTCGAGAGCGATCCAGTCACACGAACCATCGAGACCCTCAAGCCGTGGCAGTCCCAGAGCGCTTGTTTTTCTTTTGTATTTTAGCTAAAATCAAATGTAAACACTTGGTTGAACTTTTGAAGTGTTCGGAAGTAGAAAATGCAGCTAAATAGCTGGGCTACGTATAATTATTTACACATTTTCTTTATCAGGTCACCAGGGTTAACACGCCCAGTATCCATTTCTGGTTTCGTCGGCACGTAGGCGGTGTTCGCCCATCGGATAGAACGCTATGCCATCGCAGTTACTTATTTGATGGAACATAGGAGATGAGCACAGTTTTTTAAAATGTAAACGCGGCGTGATTGGAATCGGAAACGTCAAAATCAGAAGACACACGTCTCAAACAATACGCCACCACATACATCAATACGTATATTATCCGTGAATAAAAGCGTCGCAAACAATTTTTCTCATCGGCCATACAATACATTAATTTTAGGGATATAAAGAGAATCGACAACTGCTGATAGAAAATGAAAAATAGAAAGATCGTCCACTTGTTTATCATCACGATGGAGCACGTGCCAAGCAATGTGGAATAAGGTGATTCAACTAATGAAAGCACAAGCCTGATCCAAGCTAAGTGCCGCACAGTCAGACTGCACGTGGGCTAAGATACTGTCAGGTTGCCCAGGCCTAAACAGATATGAGGGGGAAATAGAAATGGTAGTGAGACTAAAACGTGTTTCAGAATACAGCTCACTACCGTTGGCCAATCAATTTAGCACCATGTTAGCCGCACAGCACAGAAACGCTGCGCAATTGCCCATCCATGCATACATATGTATGTATGAAATCACAAGCCTGATCCAGGCAAAGTGCCGCACAGTCGAAGAATGCAGGTGTGTTAAGATACTGTCAGGTTGCACGGTGTTAGCTGTACAGCACAGAAGTGCTGCACGATTGCACATCCGTGCAATCTGTAGACGTGACTACGCCAACGTAGGCGGCGCTATCGTAGTAGGGTGAACATGCTCTGTAAGCCAGCTTTTGAAAACACTTCAGCATTAGTCACTTTGTCCATCCACAATATGTTCAAGATACGAAGGATCCTTCGCAGATGGAAGACATTCAACTTCTGTTCGTGTATTGCGTGGATGGTCCAGGTTTCCCTGTGCAGTAAAGCATTTAGTACGCACGCGCTGTCTTTATAGTCAAATTGCGGTCCCCCCAGAAAAGAGTTTAATCGGGACAAAATGACAGTCGCTCTGCCAATCCGCTTATTAATCTCCGTGTCTATCGAGAGGCTATCCGCAATGGTTGAACCAAGATATGCTAAATGATGTACTGGCTCAAGCTGACAGTTTCCAATAGTGATGATTGGAGGCGATACAGTCCCTTGACCAAGGACTTTGGTCTTGCTCACGCTGATTGCTAGCTCAAAGTATTTGCATGCTAACGAAAAAGGTGTACATTAGCGACTGGATGTGTTCTTGGGAGTGAGCAATAATGACAGCATCGTCAGCAAACAGAGAGTCACGGATTAGCACATACCATGCACTAGTCTGGGCGTTCAACCGGTTCATGTGGAAAAGCTTGTCATCACATCGCGTGCGTAGGTAAATACCTTCTGTTTTCGTCCTAAAAGCGTGCTTTAGAAGCAGAGCGAAAAAATGCCGAAGGGAGTGGGGGCAAGAATACACCCTTGTTTGATACCTAGGCGAATTTCAAAGGCTTTTGAACTGCAAGCGTCAAAATGAACTGAGCCCTTCATGCCATAGAGTTTGAGCGCTTGCAGGGCAACCTATAAGATCAAGCATCTTGAAAAGACCTTCCTTGCTGACGTAGTCGAATACCTTCGTTAAATCGATAAAACGCTGTTCCCGACACTTTTCGTGAAGTTGTCTCAGGGAGAAGATCATGTCAACGGTTGATCTTCCCTTGCGGAAGCCACATTGAGATTCGGAGTAAATTCTATCAGCTAAAACTTGTAGCCGGATTTGTACGACTTTAGCAAACAATTCGCCTACAACATTCAGAAGGGAGATTCCTCAGTAATTGTTGCAGCCGCTTCTATTACCCTTATTCTTAA
This sequence comes from Atriophallophorus winterbourni, assembly GCA_013407085.1. Lineage (NCBI taxonomy): Eukaryota > Metazoa > Platyhelminthes > Trematoda > Plagiorchiida > Microphallidae > Atriophallophorus > Atriophallophorus winterbourni. The sequence goes on along the minus strand of JACCGJ010019339.1, from coordinate 5,992 downwards.
ATAGCGTGATGACCTTCGTGTCTCGCATCTCTTGTAGGACACACTCCTGTTAGCACCGAAGAAACAAATGATGGAGGCTGTAATAATGCTGTTCTACAGCATTTGATGAGATCAGGAGGAATTCCGTTGTTACCAGGGGCTTTACCATTCACTAAGCGGTAATGGTAGTATCTAGATGTTCAATGGTTGGCAACCACTTAACATTTTCAAGTACATGTGGTAAAACCGTACATACATATAGAGAGAAGAGAAGTGCTCTACCCACCTTTCATCTGTTGAGTTTTGTCGACAATCGGGTTAGCAAATACAGATTTAATGGGAGCCGTTTGAAGTTTATTTGGACCAAGGTCTATCTTGATCCCATCATACATGGTATGGTATGAAAGCTCAAGCCTGATCCAGGCAAAGTGCCGCACAGTCAGAGACTGCACGTGGGCTAAGATACTGTCAGGTTGCCCAGGCCTAGATAGATGAGGGGGAATAGAAATGGTAGTGAGACTCCAGTGTGTTTCAGCATGCAGCTCACTACAGTTGGTCAATCATACATACCGTGGAAATTTCCAGTATCCGCATGTTTTGGATACTAAGGCTAATTTTAGACCAATAGTCATTCGCACATCGTCCTACAGTCTGTTGGACCTTATTTCTAAGTGCTCTGAGAATTCGTAAGTTATCACCTTTGAACTTCAATAATGCTGACCGTTTCTCATCTAACACAATCATCTCAGAAGCTTTTTCTACGAAACAATCGCACGTTTGAGCTTTCTTCGGATCGTAAGTTGAAAGTGCGACTCGGCATATGCAGATTTTAGCTATTCCCAGTTTTCTGAAGTCGTATCGGGTAGAGTTGTTTTGTTAATCCAGGTTGCAAATCGCACCGCTAGATTAGGTTCGCATATGCGAGGGACGTCTATCCTTGACTCACCAGAAAATTTGGCGCAGTGAAATCTAGTCTGATTAAACTTCAGTTTTGCACAAAAAAGTGAACGGTTAGAGTCACAGTCTGCGCTTTGATGTGATCTGGTGAGGAATACGCTTCCTATATTAGTGCGCCTAACAAAATATGATCAAGCTGACGTCAGTGCTTAGATCGAGGCACGAATTCGTGTTCAGTGACGGTCTTGCTGTAGACTACTTGAAGTGTTTGATTAATCTTGTATGCTGTCGAGTGAAATGACGAGGAAAGCGTGAAAGTGAAAGCCGCAAGAAAGCTGTCATGCGGATGTCGGTTTACTCGTTCACAACACTGGCCTGTATGCACGTTTGATTCGAGGTGTCGGCGTGTGCCTACTCTATGGGTTCCGTAGTATTTTAGGTCTCACTCTTCCCTATTTTTTAGAATTTTTATTGTCAAGGTTGTATGGAAGTTAAGCACTTTCTACCCATTGCCGGTGTAATGACATAAATGATTATGACGATTACATTATGCAAATCAGTAATCAGCTTAAAATCAAATGCCAATGAGAAATATAGGTGTTCTGCTTGAACGAATAAAATTGTGAAACAGGTACCAAGGTTATCCGTTCCATCCAAATCCAGACACAAATTCACAACAAAGCTTTGGTAACACGACATTCGGAAAAAAGGTCTGTATTTTGAAAAAGTGAGACTCACGACTTTATACACAGTAGCTGCGACGGAACGGATATGGGTCCTCGATAAACCGTTGCCAATTATCATGTATTCAAAAACTTGATGTTCCGGTACGCGAATGAAAATCAAGTCCTTAAGATTTTCTTGCTGCAACAACTTATGTAGTTCATCGAGACTGAAATATTCTAGAATGACAATGACCTAAACTGACGCGAAAAGCACTTACCGTCATCTGATACGTAATTAAACGTGCGCTTTTCAGCATTTTGAGTGCAATAATCAAATTCCGGATCTTCTTCCCATCTTGGCTGAATTGGTTCTCCTATTTTGTAAATAATCGGGTCAGTGGATTTATCTTCATCTTTTGCATTCAACCGTCTGCATGTAGATAAATATCGGTGTGTCAGGCGAGGATTAACACATCGCACCGTGTACCGCTCGACACAACGGGCGAACAACGTAATTCTACTTTGACAATAAATTCCCTATATTCAAAAAAGAAATGTAAGTCAATGCAATGATAATGAAGCATGTTTGAAGACAGATAATATATGAATCACACCTTCCATCAAAAAGCTGAAGTGACAGTGTTAGTTCTAGTAATGAAAATAGTAACGTTATACAAATTTCACGAGAGAACTGTGAAAATAGAAATTTAGTAATCTGTTCCGAAAAATCAATTTATAATCGCGACAGGACACCCATAAGCACTATGTTTCATATCAGCCCAATCCAAGGCTTTCAGCAGAATATTAGCTATCATGTACCATTACCAAGCAGAATTTCAGAAAAAGACAGTGGTCATAAGGTACGCTAAGCTAATTTGACTGATGGAATAGCAGTATAACTGCTACTCTCGCAGAATCGCAGTGTTGGCGGTCAGAATCGTTAAAGTACCATGATACCATCTTCACCCAAAAATACATCAATTCTAGGCACCATATTTGTTGAGATTAATTTTTATGAACATTACAGTACATAACATGTGTGTCCGGTCATTAATGTGCTAAAATTATTTGCCTCCGACCAAGTGATGAACGAGGGAGTACACCGGAAATAGCTGCTATTAATTCTTGTTTATAAACCCCTATCTAGGCCAAGGCAGCTCAACAGTATTTCGGCCCGATGTAGTCTATCATTGTGCGACTTTGTATGATTCCAGATTCGAGATTTCAAAGCGCACAAAGATCGCTTTATTTATTGAACGAATAACCCAGAGAGAATAATGAGGTGCCAGAAACTAAATGAGGTCGAAGATGTGTATGTGTTAAGTAAGAAAATATCGAGGTACTCGAGACGATCTCGAACTGTATGGCACTTTGCCTGGATCAGGCTTGTGCTTTAATACATACATACACCCGAGACGGTAGTTAATTTAGTCATTTCTTACGGATGCCGACTTCCGAAACAGATTCTTTTGCGACGCCACATCCCGATTGGCGTAAATCTCGGGGTGGCCAAACCGTCAATTGGCATAAGCAGTTAAAAACCCTTACTAGTAACCTTTTCAAAGGCTGGTGTCCCCGCGATCAGATTTCGCAATGGCTAGTTACGCTTCAGGATATGTCCCGAAACCGTGTTCAATAGCGGTCTTGCACTAAGCATCTTCTTGGAGTGTTTGCTTAACCTTGTATGTTGTCAAGCGGAGTGACGAGAAAAGCTTGTTATGATGCATGACAGTGAAACCCGCAAGGAAGCTGTCATGGTGATATCACTCTACTCGTTCACGAAACTTGTTTGAATGCATGTTCCATTCGAGGTGTAGGCACCTCTACCCAGTTTATTTGTGCTTCTTCTATTGAATCCGTAGCTATTTAAGTCCCACCCTCCCCCATCTTTTAGGATTTTACTTTTTCATGGTTGTATGGCAGTTAAGCATTCGGTACGCGCTACTGGTGTAATGCTGTCAGTGATGATGATGATGAAGAAGAAGAATGCTTTCGCACGAGTAAGTTAGCGCCGTCTGATGCGTAACGCAGTTCACCGAAACAGAATCTTGAGCAGTGGCATAGATATCGAAAACAACATAACACGCATATACGTTGCTTTAGAACAAAAATCACCGTTTTCATCATTTGTTTACCCGCTAAATCGGAGTAGCGTCGTTGTAGAGATGGTCAGACTCTGGCCTGGCTGAATTACATCATTGACTAAACCGTAGTTAGGCTGGCCCATCTCCTTTGTTGGAAATCGTACGATCAGACTTGGTTGTTGCTATTGACACTCATGGTTGTATGGCGGGACGCATTCGTAATTTTTTACCATGTTCTGCTGTCACTGACGCTATCCAGCGGGGTAGCGAGAAAATCTTTACATGATGTATGGCAGTGAACGATGCAATGAAGATGTCATGCTAATTTCGCTCTACCAAGCACAAAATGGGAGTAACAAATCTATAAAGTAAAAGCCGTGTAACCGCAATGAAATTTCAATAAAACTAATTCTCTTAACAAGAGTTTGCACTAGACATAGCAATGCTAATTTTAACTGATAGCTTAAATAAGCACGTAAAAAGCACACTACCGAAGAATCTTGTCTCGCATTTCCATGGATTGCAAGAGAGCAAACTGTTCATGTAGATTCAAAAGCTGTCATTGATGAGATTCCACTAGGATCACATTATATTCGTGTTTATCCAGTTTCCGTCTCAACTCCGCGGCCTTAGCTTATAAATCAACAAAGCCAGGCTAACGAATTTGTGGGAAATTATGGCATTTTGCCAGGTCTGTAAGAAGGTATTTTAACGATGTATCATTATCTCAATTGTGCAGTACTTTGTTTTGTGTATGTAACAGCGTATAAATTAATGTACCGATGACAATGGGCAGCATGTGGAAAAATCGAGGTAGCAGTCAGTATTTTTACCTCCTAGGCAACGCGCTGTTTGACCGTGTAACAAATAATCTGACTAGACTCGTAATTTTACAAAGCGTAAGAATGGTCTACATCAAACGATTAATAGCGTACTTAGTTGATACAAAAGCTAGAATATGATTCTTAGGTTTTGACCATGATTCGGAAATGTCAACCACAGCGACATTGTTTTCATATACTACAGTCCGCAGTTTTCCCTGCTGGTTCTGTATATTTTATCTTGAGTAGGTAGCATTCTTGTCTTACGATAAGCCAGAAGTAATCTCGCACATTAGTTTATTTTCACTCACCCGGTTGGATACTTAAAACTATGTATATACGTATGAAATCACAAGACATATTCAGGCAATGTGCTACGCAGCTAGAGACTGCACGTGGGCTAAGATGCTGTAAGGTTACCCAGGCCTGGAAAGAAAACCGATAAGGAAAACGACATTGAAAATCCGGCGTGTTTTAGCATGCAGCTCAGCAATTGTGGCAAACCAATTTTGCACGGTGTTACCTGTGCAGTACTGAAATACTGCACGATAGCGCATCTACACTGCCCCTTACCTTAGCATTTGCAGCAGAACCTGATATTTTTGTAAGGTGCAGCAAGAGTGTTCATTCGTGTCACTTCACCTTATGACATCCGAACATTGTGGGTGTGCTTATTTATGGCGCATAAGGGGATATTATCAACATCCAAAATCTTCTAGTTGCATTAAAGCACAAGCCTGAACCAGGCAAAGTACCGTACAGTAAGATACTGCACGTGGGCTGAGATACTGTCAGGTTGCCCAGGCCTAGACAGATACGGAAAATAAAATAAAAATGGTAGTGAGACTCCAGCCTGTTTCAGCATGCAGCTCACTACCGGTGGCCAATCAATTTAGCACGGTGTTAGCCACACAGCACAGAAGTACTGCATGATTGCACATCCGTGCAAAATCTTCTAGTTGCGACTGAAATGCGAGGATGAGACCTTAGGCATATTGTTGTTGGCCTCCTTCGGTCGATGTCGACCATAGATGTACATCACAATCGCATGATGTTTTCATGTTTTACAGCTTTAGGCGTGAAGTGAAGGGATAACGATTTCTTCTGGAGTGACGGACATTTTTAACGACGCGATACATACCCTACGATGATTTAGAGAGCACATCCAGAGTTACTATCGATCATTGAGCTGAAAACGATGGATCGATCAAATACGACCAATGTCGAACAAGACAACGCTTGTAGAATGAACCATTGAGAGACTAATTGATGCACACAGCCGGGTCGGTGAATCAGCCTGGACGATTCGAACAATAGATGGATCTCGCTGAAACAAACCTCATAATTATTGACCAGCAACATCCATCTCTTTCTTGATTTTGAACCAACGAGTTACATTTGAGTGTTGGTATGTGTATGTATGTATGCATATATGTAAGTATGTATGCATGTGTGTATGTATGCATGTATGTATGTATGCCTGCATGTATGTATGTATGTATATATGTATGTATGAATGTATGTATGTATGTATGTATGTATGTAT